>ML431665.1:38800-105709 GCA_005239525.1 Nicotiana knightiana
CGGCATATTAGGTTATGACATACATTCTGCTTTCCCTTATATTTGGGTTGACATGTGATGCCTGAGAAAAATAAATAGCCTAATTTGTGACGCCTTAGCTCAGTTGTTTGACTTGTATGCTACATAGTGTAATATTGCTTAATTCTCTCAATTTTGTGTGCTTGCTTGACTTGAGAGTTGAAAAAAACCGTTGTGATTAAGTCATGTGCAATGTGTGAGTGAGGTTTAGTGATTTTCCATGCTATCCTGTGTAGTCTAGAACTTGCCCCGTGTGTTAATCGAAGCGAAATTGTAGGTTATGCTAATCTAGGAGATGACGTAGGCATTTTCTTGCTTGATCATGGATGTGCTTCTCACATAAGAATTACATTTTCCATTGCTAACCCCTTTGAGCCTTTAGACCTTTTCTTTGGTACCCACATTACAAGCCGTACCCCTATTTTGTTCTTAAATTGAGATTTTTGCACCTTTTCCTCTTAAGGCACTTAGTCGCTAAAATAAGTAAGGTGAGATATTGGGGATTAAATTTTGAGTGGAGCCATGGAAAGGCCTGTTAGTGCACTAAAAATTGTATTCAAAAGTCACTAGCCATTGAATCTTCATGTATGGAGTGTGTGTAGGAAAGAAAAAAATTATAGTAAAAGTATGTACAAAAATATACACACCTCCAATTTTTATTAATTTGTGCGAGTGTAGAAGTGCTTAATTAAAAAAGGGCTATGTTGAATATGAATTGTGGCAAGAGAATTTGTTGAGAAAAATATGTGTTGAGTTGTGAAGATAGTGTATTAAAGTGCTTAGGAGGGTTAGTCACTATTCCTAAATATATCATACCCGTCCTTTAGCCTACATTACAACCTTAAAAGTCCTAATTGATCCTAGACTTGGCTAACTTGAATTAGTGGAGATCTACACTACCGGCAAGTTTATGGTACGACCACGAGATGCATATGAATTCTTTGTGAGAGTGAGTGAATTTGTTCAATTGTGTGATGTCCTTAANATTAGTGGAGATCTACACTACGGGCGAGCTTATGGTACGACCACGGGATGCATATGAATTCTTTGTGAGAGTGAGGGCATTTGTTCAATTGTGTGATGTCCTTAATTTATGTTCAAGAGCATATTTGAATGTGATGGACTAGTTATATTCACTCTTTTGTAGTTGGTGAGGGCACATGATCTTATGAACGATTGGTAATGTTGTAAACTTTCTTGTTGGGTAGGTGCNGAAGGGAAAGAATGTGAAATTTTGTATGTTCATACTTGGTTGCCGGTATCGATCATAGTCAAGGGGTATGTGTGATTGAAAAGTAAAAATACTCCTTGATAATGAAATTTGTACGTGTTGAAAGGTAGTAGATTGTTCCATTGCTCGAGGAAGAGCAAGAGTCTAAGTTAGGGGTGTTGATATTTAGCTTAAAGTGTATATATTTCTATGTATATCGCCTCGTGTTTTACTTTTGTTTCGTGAGTTTTAGATGTTAAATGTGATGATTTATATTAATTTGAAGTGTTTTTATGTTTAGGAATGATCGGGATCAATCAGGGGCGAAAAGCGCAAAATTTGAGCCAAAATGGACGAAAACGCAAAAAACGGGCAAAGTGGCGATTTTGGGCGCCACAGGCAGCGCCCAACCCTACCCGTGGCGCTGGAGGCAGTATACAAAATTGGGGCAGCACCCTGGTGGGCGCCCGGCACTAGCCAAGGCGCCGGTGACGAGTTTTTTAACCTATTTTTCCCGGGACACGGTTATTTCGGCCCTAAACCTACCCAACACGTATAAAAGCAAGTCTAAGCTTATTTTTGAAGGAGATAACATATTTTGAAGGGGAATTCACGTGGAGGAACACACACCACGCTTGAAGGAGGCTTCTACCTAGTTTTTCTTCTCTTCTCTTCCTTTAATTTCATAGTTTATTAGTTCTAGAGTTTTGGGTGCTACATGAACGTTGTAGTTTGAAGCTTGAATNATTGAATACTATCTACGAATCTAGGATTGAACTCGGGAGAGGGAATTCTAGATTGCATATAAGATTGGGTAGAGCAAGATCTTAACCCTTCAGGGGAGCGGATTTGCAGTTAGGATAGGAATATACCTAATCACCTTGCTTGGTTATTATACGGGAATTATTAATGCGTTCTTGTTAATCCTAATTTCATTCAGGATGCTTTTTCCGTTTAGTGGGCTTGACGGAGAGTGTGGCCCAGACGGGCACATTCCCTATTGCAGCAGCCGTATCTCAGGCTGGAGGCGGGGATCCAGACTCCTGCCACCCACGCTCCAGTTCATACCACTTCTCAGGCTCAGACTCCAGTGGCCAATCCCGTTGGGGTAATTCAACCAGTTGCAACAGTGCTGCCCGCTAATGGGGAAACCATGTCATCGGATGCTTTGTGGAGACTCGACAGGTTCATTAAGCTATTTCCTGTCTATTTTAGTGGTGCTACTTCAGAGGACCCTTAGGAATATCTAGATAGGTTCCATGAGGTGTTGCGTAATATGGGTATTCTGGAGACCAATGGGGTCAATTTTGTGACTTTTCAGATGACTGGTTCCGCCAAGAAATGGTGGAGGGACTATTTGTTGACTAAGCCAGCTGGATCACCTATGCTGACTTGGGATCAGTTCTCTCATCTCTTTTTGGAGAATTTCTTACATGTCACTACTCGAGAGGATAAGCGTCGTCAATTTGAGCGACTCCAGCAGGGTCACATGACTGTGACTCAGTATGAGACTCGTTTTGTGTATCTGGCTAGAAATGATATTCTTATATTGCCCACAGAGAGGGAGAGGGTCAGACAGCTTATTGATGGCCTTGCTCAGCCCATTAGGTTACAGATGGCCAAGGAAACAGGGTCGGAGATTTCTCTTCAGGATGCAGCTAATATGGATGGGAGGTCAGGGGTCAGACAAAATACCTCACCATTCCGGTAGATTCAGCGGTGCCTCGTCTGGGGGCGGAGATACTCGGGGGTAGAGTCCAGTCATCTATGCCATTTAATTCAGCACTTCATAGGTCTCATGGTGCTTCAGGAGGTCGTGGCTCTTACTTGCCTTATCCTGATCAGTCAGCCCCGATTAGAGCACCTCATCTCCAGAGTTATTATCGTGGTCAGCCGATTCGTCAGGGTCAGCCTCAGAATCAGGATGGTTGTTGTGAGTGTGGAGAGTATGGACACATTCAGAGATCTTGTCCGAAATTCTTGAGTAATCAGCCTCAGTATCAAAATTCTCGTGCCATAGTTCTGGCACCAGCTGCAACACCACCTGCCCAGCCAGCCAGGGGTAGGGGTCAGGTAGCCAGAGCTAGAGGTCAGAATGTTAGAGGTGGAGGTCAGCATGCTAGAGGTGGAGGCCAGCCCGCTAGAGGTGGTGGCCAGCCCGTTAGAGGTGGAGGACCACATGTCAGGGGTCCTATTGGTGACGCAGTTAAGGGTGGTAGGGCCCAACCCCGACTATATGCATTTCCAGCCAGGCCTGAGGCAGAGTCCTCCGATGTTGTTATTACATGTATTATCTCAGTTTGTGATAGAGCTGCTTCAATTTTGTTTGATTCGGGGTCTACTTACTCGTATGTTTCATCCTATTTTGCCTGGTATTTGAATGTGCCCAATAATTCCTTGAGTGTTCCTGTTTCTGTGTCTACACCGGTGGGGGATGCTATCGTGGTAGATCGAGTATAATGTTCGATCGTGGTAGTCATAGAAAGTCTTAAAACTAGTGTGGATCTTTTACTTCTAGACATGGTTGATTTTGACATTATATTGGGCATGGATTGGTTGTCTCTCTATTATGCCATCTTAGACTGTCACGCCAAGACAGTTACCTTAGCATTATCGGGGTTGCCTCGATTAGAATGGAAAGGGACCCCTGGTCATTCTCCCAGCTGGGTAATTTCATATGCCAAGGCTCCCCCCATGGTGGAGAAAGGTGTTTGGCTTATTTAGCCCATATTCGTTATTCTGATGTCAATGTTTTTTCTATAGAGTCAGTTCCTATTGTGCGTGAGTCTCCTGAGGTGTTTCCTAAAGACCTGTCGGGTATGCCACCCGATAGGGATATTGATTTCTGTATTGATGTAGCTCTAGGCACTCAGCCCATTTCCATTCCTCCATATCGGATGGCCCCACCAGAATTGAAAGAACTAAAAGAACAATTGCAATACTTGCTAGATAAGGGTTTCATAAGACCCAGTGTCTCGCCTTGGGGTGCACCGGTTTTGTTTGTAAAGAAAAATAATGGGTCAATGAGAATGTGCATAGACTACATGCAGCTGGATAAAGTTACTATCAAGAATAAATATCTGTTGCCAGGGATTGATGACCTATTTGATCAGCTTCAGGGTGCTAGAGTGTTTTCAAAAATTGATTTGAGGTCAGGCTACCATTAGCTGAATATTAGGGCATCTGATATCCCTAAGACAGCCTTTCGTACGAGGTATGGGCACTATGAATTTTTGGTGATGTCTTTTGGGTTGACTAATTCTCCAGCGGCCTTTATGGACTTAATGAATCGGGTTTCCAAGCCCCATCTGGACTCTTTTGTGATCGTGTTCATTGATGACATTCTTATATACTCCCGCAGCCGGGAAGATCATGAGCAACATCTATATATAGCACTCCAGACTTTGAGAGATAATCAATTGTATGCCAAGTTTTCTAAATGTGAGTTCTAGTTAGGCTCAATAGCCTTTTTGGGTCATATCGTATCAGCTAAGGATATTCAGGTTGATCCTAAGAATATAGAGGCAGTCAAGAACTGGCCTAGACCCACCACAACCATGAAGATTAGGAGTTTCTTGGGTTTGGCCGGTTACTACCGTCGTTTTGTGGAGGGCTTTTAATCCATAGCAGCCCTAATGACTAGATTGACTCAGAAAGGTGCCCCATTTAAATGGTTAGCTGAGTGCGAGGCGAGCTTTCAGAAGCTCAAGACTGCCTTGATTTCAGCACCGATGTTGGTGTTACCATTAGATTCAGGTTCTTTCACGGTGTATTGTGATACTTCTAAAGTTGGCCTTGCAACAATGTTAATGCAGGACTGCAGGGTGATTGCGTATGCGTCTCGTCAGTTGAAATTCCATGAGAAGAATTACCATGTTCATGAATTAGAGTTGGCGGCTATTGTTCATGCTTTGAAAATTTGGAGGCATTATCTTTACGGCGTTCCATGCGATATTTTTACTGACCATCGCAGCCTCGAGTACTTATTCAAGCAGAAAAATCTAAATTTGAGGTAGCAGAGGTGGTTAGAGTTGCTAAAAGATTACGATGTCACTATATTGTATCACCCAGGGAAGGCCAATGTGGTGGCTGATGCATTGAGTAGAAAGGCGGTGAGTATGGGTAGCCTTGCGTATATTCCAGTGGGTGAGAGACCGTTGGCTTCAGATATTCAGACTTTGGCTAATCAATTCGTGAGGTTGGATATTTCACCCGGCAATGTTTAGCTTGTACAGTCGCTCGATCTTCTCTAATTGATCGTATCCGAGAGAGGCAGGATGATGACCCACATTTGGCGGTCCTTAGGAACACGGTTCGACACGGGGATGCCAAGCAGGTTACAGTTGGAGATGATGGCGTTTTGAGGATGCAGGGTAGATTGTGTGTGCCTAATGTTGATGGCCTCCGTGAGTTGATCCTTGAGGAGGCTCACAGCTCCAAGTATTCTATTCACCCAGGTGCAGCAAAAATGTAACAAGATTTGAAACATCATTATTAGTGGAGAAGGATGAAGAAGGACATTGTGGCTTATGTGGCTCGTTACTTAAATTTTCAGCAGGTAAAGTATGAGCATCGGAGACCTGGTGTTTTGCTTCAGCAGATAGAGATTCCTGAGTGGAAGTGGGAGTGTATCACTCTGGACTTTGTTGTTGGGCTTCCACGGACTCAGAGGAAATTCGATGCGGTTTGGGTTATTGTGGACAGGCTGACTAAGTCACCACACTTCATTCATGTGGCCAGTACTTATACTTCAGAGCGGTTGGATGAGTTGTATATTCGGGAGATTGTTCGCCTTCATGAGGTACCCGTGTCTATCATTTCTGATCGGGGTACGCAGTTTACTTCGCACTTTTGGAGGGCAGTTCAGCGTGAGTTGGGTACCCGAGTAGAGTTGAGTACATTATTTCACCCTCAGACTGACAGACAGTCTGAGCGTACCATTCAGATATTGGAGGACATGCTCCACGCTTGTGTTATTGATTTTAAAGGTTCATGGGATCAATTCTTGCCGTTAGCGGAGTTTGCTTATAATAATAGTTACCAGTCGAGCATTCAGATGGCTCCTTATGAGGCGTTATGTGGTAGACGGTGCAAGTCGCCAGTTGGATGGTTTGAACCGGGAGAGGCTCGGTTTTTGGGTACAGACTTAGTTCAGGAGGCCTTAAATAAGGTCGAGTTTATTCAGGAGAGACTCCGTGCAGCTCAATCTAGGCAAAAAAGTTATGCTGATCGTAAGGTTCGTGATGTGGCATTCATGGTTGGAGAGAGAGTATTGCTTCGTGTGTCACCCATGAAGGGTGATATGAGATTTGGGAAGAAGGGTAAGTTGAGCCCTAGGTATATCAGGCCGTTTGAGATTCTTGATAGAGTGGGGGAGGTAGCTTATAGACTTGCATTGCCTCCAGGGTTATCCTCAGTTCATTCGGTATTCCATGTGTCTATGCTCCGAAAATATCATGGTGACCCGTCTCACGTGTTAGATTTCAGCTCTGTCCAGTTAGACAAAGACTTGACTTATGAAGAGGAGCCGATAGCTATTTTAGATCGACAGGTTCGCCAATTGAGATCTAAGGGTTTTCCTTCAGTTCGAGTGCAGTGGAGAGGCCAGCCCGTTGAGGCAGCTAATTGGGAGTCTGAGTCAGACATGCAGAGTAGATACCCACACTTGTTCGCCACTTCAGGTAATTTTCTATGTCCGTTCGAGGACGAACATGTGTTTTAGAGGTGGAGATTGTGATGACCCAAGGGGTCATTTTATAAAATTAGACTCCGTTCCATGCTAAATAACCATAAAAAGACTAAAATTAAATACCTTGATTTGTGTGCGCAGTCCGGGTGTGAGACCGGAAAGCTTTTATGTAGAAATATGAGAAATAGTGATTTTTAGAATTTAAAATTGATAAAAGTTGAATTTGGTCAATATTTTGAGTAAAAGGACCCGGATCCTTGTTCCGACGATCCCGGGAGGTCTGCAGTAAAATATGGGACGCGGGCGTATGCCCGGAAATGAATTCCGAGGTCCCAAGCCTTAGAAATCAATTTTTGGAAGAAATTATTTTGCTGAAATGTTCATGAATTAAAGAAAAGAAATAATGCTAAAAATCATTGATATCGGGTCCGTATTTTGGTTCCGGAGCCCGGTACAACTTTGTTATGATATTTAGAGGTTAACTGTGAAATTTGGTGAAAAACGGAGTTCGTTTGACGTGATTCGGACATCCGGTTGATAAGTTATGGACTTTAAAAGGTTTTGATGAAAATGATGAGTTTTGAGGTCTAATTCATAGATTTACATGTTATTTTCATGATTTTATCGCACGAGCAAGTCCGTATGATATTTTTAGACTTGTGTGCATCATTTGTTTAGAGCCCCGAGGGCTCGGGTGAGTTTCAGGTAGGCCACAGGATGATTTTTGCACTTAAATAACTGCTGGGTTTTCAATATCTGGTGTCCAGATTTTTGTACTATGAGATCACATAAATACAACCGCGATCACATAGTGTAGTCTTCAGGAGCCCAAAAACTTGCACTGTGCGAACGCAGGAGCAGGTGTGCGATCGCACTGCACCACCTGGATTGTGTTGTGCGATTGCACAGTAAACCCCACGATCGCGTAGCTTTAAGTCAGGCCTGGGGGAGGGGAGGTCAATACCCTATGCGATCGCACCCCTCCCCATGCGAACACAGTGCTCAAACTTCCCTTACCCTATGCGATCGCACCTCTTTATCCGCGATCACATAGTTCCCCAGCCGAACTAATATAAATACCTGTTAAAGAACGGGCAGAACACTTTCTTCTCCAAAATTTCCAAGTTCCATCCCTAAAAATGATTTTTCTTCAGCAATCTTCATCCCCAATTCATAGGTAATCAATTTCAAACCTTGTTCTTTCAATTCCTTACTATTTTGTATCACTTTTAAAGCAAAAACAAAGGATTTTCATGGTAGAAATCTAGGTTTTGAGTAGAATTAGGGAGTCTTGTAAAAATCAAATTTTTATATCAAATTAAGATCGGATTTCAAAACTAATAGCATATTTGGGTTCGTGGGTGAATGGATGAACGTAATTTGGCCCGAATCCCGAGTTTAGACCAAGCGGGTATGGGGTCGGGTTTTGACTTTTTTTGAGAAAACTTAGGAAAAATTATATTTTTCAATAAAGTTAGTTCCTTTAGCATTAGTTAAATGATATTAAGTTAATTTTGATTAGATTCGAGCAATTTAGAGGTGAATTCAAAGGAAAAAGCAATAATTGAGCAGTGAGTGGCCTGCGGAATTGAGGTAAGTGTTTGGTCTAACTTTGGCTTGAGGGAATAGGACTCCCCATTTGTTTTCTATGTGAAATGCATGAGCGTGGTGTATAGGTGTGATGACGAGTATCCATGCACCACCCAAATTATCTGTTAAACATGATCCTTTCCCGTTCCCCACTTATTTGATCATTGTCTTAACTGCTATATGTTCATTATTGTTTCTATGACTATTTGGCCTGGTTGAATTGTTGTTAGTTATTGTTGTTACTATTTGGAAAGAGTATTTTTTGTTTGAGTTGGTTTCCTGGTGATATAAACATGGTTGAGATGTTTGGTATTGTTTGTATGAATTAAAGGTATTTATATTTGATATTCCTGTTGGTTTCAAGATTGAGAGGTTATTGATGAAGTTATGAGAATAATGCAGTTTATTATTTATAATTGTTGAGACAAAAGTATTGTGAAAGGCTTGGCCTGAATTTGTGAAATCTTAAATAAATTGATATGATATGTCTGGTGGGAGCGGGTTGCACGCCGCAACAAGGAGTGATAAGGGTGGACATGTGGGATCGGGTTGCACGCCGCAACAAGAGTAATAAGGGTGATATTTTAGGGAGGCGCAATAAGAGAGGACATGTGGGAGTGGGTTGCATGCCGCAACAAGGAGCGATAAGGGAGGACATTTATATATTTTTTTTACTGATTTTCAAAGGAAATAAAGATGTGAAAAGCTAAATGTTTATTTTTACTGTTTTTTTTTTTTTGAAAAACAAAGATTTGAAACTTTCTATTTTATATTACTATTTTCATATTTTGGCACTACTTTTATTCAAAGTTAAAGTTTGGAATTTTGAAGAGTTATTTGAGAATTGGTTATAGCTGAGTTGATTTATTTTGTTGCAGCACTTATTTATTTATTTGCTTAGACTTCCTGCTGGCTTTATTATTTATCATTGTTATCGATTATATTGTTGAAGCCCGACTTAGCCTCGTCACTACTTCGCCGAGGTTAGGCTCGGCACTTACTCAGTACATGGGTTCGGTTGTACTGATACTACACTCTGTGCTCTTTTGCACAGATCCAGGTGCTAGTCAGCAATAGAGGATTTCAGGACGACCACCCGATTCATTTGGAGACACGAGGTACATCTGCCGGCGTTCACAAATTCCGAAAGTCTTCTCCTATTTTTACATACATTGTTTTATATCATTCAGAACAATTACACTATTTCTTTCAGCCATTATTTGTAGTATTCTTTAGTAGTTNTTTATTTTTACTGTTTTTTTTTTTTTGAAAAACAAAGATTTGAAACTTTCTATTTTATATTACTATTTTTCATATTTTGGCACTACTTTTATTCAAAGTTAAAGTTTGGAATTTTGAAGAGTTATTTGAGAATTGGTTATAGCGGAGTTGATTTATTTTGTTGCAGCACTTATTTATTTATTTGTTTAGACTTCCTGATGGCTTTATTATTTATTGTTGTTATCGATTATATTGTTGAAGCTCGACTTAGCCTCGTCACTACTTCGCCGAGGTTAGGCTCGGCACTTACTCAGTACATGGGTTCGGTTGTACTGATACTACACTATGTGCTCTTTTGCACAGATCCAGGTGCTAGTCAGCAATAGAGGATTTCAGGACGACCACCCGATTCATTTGGAGACACGAGGTACATCTGCCGGCGTTCGCAGATTCCGAGAGTCTTCTCCTATTTTTACATACACTGTTTTATATCATTCAGAACAGTTACACTATTTNCAATTACACTATTTCTTTCAGCCATTATTTGTAGTATTCTTTAGTAGTTATGAATTGTGACACCAGACTCTGGGGTAGTTCTAGATTCATTTATATGATTAGTTTCGTGGCTCGGTTTAATTAATTAATTGTTTATTTCTCTTTATTGTTGTTGGGAATTATTCTAACTAAGTTCATTTGGAATTTATTTATTTTTGCTTAAGTAATTAGTTACGAAAATTAGTCAATCGAATTTTATCATTGGCTTGCCTAGCAAGTGTGGTGTTAGGCTCCATCACGACCTCTAAGGTTGGGAATTTGGGTCGTGACAGATTCTTAGTTCCTGAATGTTGAACACCTGTATTTGGGCCCGAGGTCGTAGTTTATATGCTTTATGCATGTTTGCGCCTGACGCCGTAGTTTATGCTTTATGCATTTTTGGGCCAGAGGCCGTAGATATATCTACATATACTTGGGCCTGAGGCTGTAGCTTGTGCACATATATGTTGGGCCCGAGGCCGTAACTTATTCAGATAAACAGGCTGTTCATCATTCAGAAGAGGGAGTATTTCATATCCTTACTTCGTTTGTTCAGTTCAATTACCAGTTATCAGTTATCATTTCAGTTTTAGTTTAAATAGTTATCATTTCAGCTATCAATTATCAATTCTCAGTTATCAGCTTAGTTTCAGTTTCAGCATTTATAATTCTTTCTTTCAGTTTCTTTACATACCAGTGCAATTTAAATGTACTGACGTCCCTTTTTTCCCGGGGCTTGCATCTCACGATGCATGTAATGATTTACAGGTTGACGATTCAGAGCGCTAGGATTCTTGTACAAGCTATTTGGTGATCCCCAGTTCTTTCGGGAAATTATCTACCTTACAGTCTTCAGTATTTTTAGACAGTTAGTGTTTTTAGTACTTCATTAGAGGCTTCATAGACTAGAGTAATAGTTAGACAGAGTCGCAGGATTTTCATATTAAGCTATGTTGGCTACAAATATGTTTCAAAATTGTATTAGTATTTTCGCACTTTGATTTATATCATCCAGACTTTTAGTATATCAGAATGTGTTAGTTTATCTTCCTCATTCAGTATGTTATGATATCACATGTTGATTCAGTTAGTCAGTTGGTTTGCTCGGTCACATGTAGTCAAGCACTGAGTGTCGCGTTACGTCCAGGCCCAGGTTCGGGGCGTGACATCCCGACCAAACTCATGGATGGCAATGAAACAGATTTTGGCGTATCTAAGGCATACCAAAGATTATGCTTTGCATTACAGTAAGTATCCTGTGGTAATTGAAGGATATAATGGTGCAAATTTGTAACGACCCAGACGGTCGTTCCGAGAGTTTAGCCCCGTTTCCCCTATTTTCTATTTTATTATGTGTTGTTCAGCTCTTTTATATTGTATTGGTTCGGTTGGCTTGGGTTCGGAGTGATTGTTGGAAGAGGAATGAGACACTTAGTCTCCCAAGTTGGTGAATTAGTCAGAAAAGTCAACCGGAAGTTGGCTTGTAGGTAAATGACCTCAAAATGTGGATTTTATGATTCCGATAGCTTCGTTAGTTGATTTGGGGCTTAGGAGTGTGTTCGGAATGTTATTCGGAGGTCCGGGGTATAATTAGGCTTGAATTGGAGAAATTAAATTTTTGGCGATTTACGGTAGGCAGTGGAAAATTAGCTATAATTCCGGAAGTTGTAGTAGGTCCATAGTATCATTTGTGATGTGCGTGCAAAATCTCAGGTCACTCGGAGGTGATTTGGTAGGTTTCGACGTCATTCGTGGAATTTAGAAGTTTCTAAGTTCTTAGGCTTGAATCTGAGGTTGATTTGGTGTTTTGGTGTTGTTTTGAGTGGTTCGACTAAGTTCGGGTAATGGTATATGACGCGTTAGTATATTTTGTTGAGGTCCCGAGGGGCTCGAGATGGATTTCGGATGGTTAACGGAGGTTTGAACTTGGAGAATGCAGCAAACCTGCTACTGGTGCCAGTTTACTGGTGTGGTCGCACTTGCGGATGGGGAGCCGCAGGTGCGATGATCGCATGTGCGGTGGGCCATGCGCAGATGCGAAAAAAGGAAGGCTGGCCTAGGAGTGCAGATGCGGTATTTTGGTCGCACCTGCAAGCCCGCAGATGTGGAAGTCGAGATTTAAGTCATGGTCGCAGGTGCGCACCTGGGACCGTAGGTGCGAGATATGTTCCGTAGGTGCGGTGGTCGCTGGGCAGAAAGTATAAAAGGGTGCCTTCGCGAATTTTCACTCATTCTTCACCATTTTTGGACGGCTTAACGCTTTTGAGCAATGATTTTAAGAGGAAATCGAAGGCTATCAATTGGGCAAGTTACTTGGGCTTCATTCTTGTGTTTGTGATGATTTTTCTACTGTTTAATCATGAAATTGTGGGATTTAATGGTATAACTTGAGGGGTCATTTGTCGTCGGATTTTGATGTATTTGGTATGTATGGACTCGTGAGAGTGTAAGGATTCTAGTTTTGTGATTTTTATCAGATTTCGAGACGTGGGCCTGGGGGTTGGGTTTGGCCGAATTCGGGATTTGTGATATTTGATAATTTTGATGTGGGATTCGCTCCTTTAGAAGATATTAATGATACAATATTGATTTTGGTTAGATTCGGGGCGATTTGCGGCCGAGTCGAGCGGTAAAGGCATTGCGGAGTAGAGTTTTGGCTTGATTGAGGTAAGTAACGCTTCCAAACATGGTTATGACGGTTCGAAACCCCGAACTATGTGTTATGTGATTAGAATTGGGTGACGCAAATGACAAGTGAAGGGCGTGTCGGCGTGCACCGTGAGACTTGTGACCTGGTTCATTCC
Organism: Nicotiana knightiana; assembly: GCA_005239525.1. Classification (NCBI taxonomy): domain Eukaryota; kingdom Viridiplantae; phylum Streptophyta; class Magnoliopsida; order Solanales; family Solanaceae; genus Nicotiana; species Nicotiana knightiana. The sequence continues at coordinate 51,867 of ML431665.1, forward strand.
ATGACACTGTTTAGTGGTTCTTTCTTGTTGATATTTGTGCTTCAATCAATGTGATTAAAGTAAACATGTTGGAAATCATGCTAAATATTATGTTAAGGCTTTACGCTGATATTATTGGGACCCGAGTGGTCATTTATTGTTGTCATCTCATGTGTTCTATTGATATTATATACTTAGTCATGTCATAACATATCATATCATGTCTCAGTCTCGGTAGTTGTTGATTTGCACGTTATATCATTGATTCGGGCTAGTTCATGCATTGTGAGCCCATGTGAGCGAGATTAGAGAGTGATGACTGAGTGAGACCGAGCGTCTGATATTGAGTGATAGATATGGGATCGGGCTGTGCGCCGCAACATGTTATATTGATTATGCCTGGATCTGGCTTATGATAGCGATTGGGCTGTAGGAGCCCCTCCGGAGTCTGTAACACACCCCCAGTGAGCGCAGTGATATTGGAGGGATGGATCTTCCCTGGACATGGATCTTGTCCGAAGTGTTTATATTCGGAGATGGATTTTCTCCATGAGGCTGGATTGGCCTGTTTTTTTCCTCGGTACTGAGCGATTGATGTCAGTGATGTGTATATGTATTTTGGGATGGATCTTCCCTGGGCCATCGAGCCATATACAGTACCGAGTGGTTGTGAGATGTGTCATTTATCTGTAGATGGATCTTCTCCATAGGGCTGGATCGGCCTTCCTCAGTACTGAGTGACTTCTGTCTGATGTGTATATATATTATGGAATGGATCTTGCCTATGCCATGTGAGACATATACAGTATTGAGTGGACGCGTATATGAGAGGGGGAGCTGATTGTGCATTTTATTCAGTTGACGCATTGGCATGTACTAGAATTTGTGTCATAAATATCCTGAACTGTCGGAGTTGCATTTTTTATATTACTTGAACTGTTTTATTATACTGCAAGCATGTCTACATTGTTGCTTAAATGGTTCTATTGTAAAAATGGAGGTTTAGTCCGTCACTACCTCTCAGCCCACAATTTGGGCTTGTTACTTACTGAGTTGGTGTACTCACGTTACTCCCTGCACCTTGTGTGCAGATCCTGGTGCCAGAGCTGAGTGAGAGCTGATTTATTTATTTGGAGTTTATCGGAGATGTGCGAGGTAGTTGCACGACGTCCGCAACCTTGCCTTCTTCTTCCTATTCCTTTAGTATTTACATTCTCAGACTGGTTGTGTTAAGGAGAACAGTAACATAATTTCCTTTTTAGTTGCTCATGACTGATGACTCCGAGTTTTTGGGCAGAGTTGTAATGCTTTACGTATCTTTATTTATTTTGAAATGTTAAAAATAGAAATTTTATGAAGTATCAGATTGTATTGAATTAAATGGAAATCTCCTCATGTTATGCATAGTAAGTTGGCTTGCCTAGTTCCACGATGGAAGCCATCATGACCGGGTTGGTTTTGGGGTCATGAAAAAATTGGATCACTGGGTCATCAGAAATAAAGTCCACAAGTGAATATCATTTTACAATTGGTGGAGGAGAAGTTTCTTGGAAATCATCCAAAAAAACATGCATTGCTCGCTCTACAGTGGAGTATAAGTTCATAACTTTAGATAAGGCTGGATAAGAAGCTGAATGGCTCCGAAATTTCTTGAAAGATATTACTGTTTGGCCCAAACCATTGGCTCCTATTGCGTACATTGTATTAGTCAAGCGGAAATAGGAAGGGCTAGAAGCGTTATGTATAACGAAAAATCTCGTCACATACGACGAAGACATAATATCATTAGACAACTACTCTCTAGTGTAATTATCACAATTGAATACGTAAAGTAAAAAGATAATGTGTCGAATCCACTTACAAAATGCCTAAATAGAGAGGCGGTTGATAAATCATCGAAGAGAATGAGACTATGGTCGAGGAAAAGTCACTGTGGCGGTAACTCTACCTAGAAGACTGAAGAACCCAAGATCTAGGTTCAAGGAGATCAAACAAAGTCATTAGTGACAGTTCAACATTGTCAAATAAAATTTTGGTCTAATCTTGTGATGAGACAATGTTCAATACCAAGGATAAAATATTAAGACTTTTTAATGGTTTCTAAGTTTGATACGGAGTATATCAAATAGTGTATCTATGGGATAATATATTTAGGAATCACCCATATAAGAGTGAAGTATAAGCCGCTTGAAAGAGAATTTTGTAAGGCCAGTTCTCTACGCACTTATGAACCACGCGGTGTTCATGGTTGAAACGAACACAACAATGAGAATCAAAGGCGGTTAAAAATTTGATTGTGTGACTTATAGTTGCCTAGGTATACACCAAAGTTCGATGGTTCAAAGATAACAAATCTACCGATTGACCGAGTATATCCGACATAAGTTCACTATGGAAAGTTCAAAGGGAAACCTACTTATCCAGATGCAACTAATCCTTGCTTGTAAATCACACAGTTTTTCATGCATGCATATTTTCAGATAGCCATTTCCCATTCATGTGGGAGATTGTTGTGTTTTTTTTATCTAATTAGATATGAGGTGTGAATGTGAAATGGAGGGAAAAGATTAGGAGGGAAACAAAAATTTTGAAATAGTTTCCTTTACTAATGCACTCTGTCCCTCATTGGAAGAAGGAAAGAAAATATGTGTGCTTGTATAGAGACGCACATTTTCTAGCTCTTAAAGAGTTAAGAGAAAGTGGTGCCTAGCGCCGCCGTCGCTCGCTCGCTCGGCTCGGTTCGACTTCGGCTTTAGATTTTATTTCGCGGATCATTTCCTAGCGACTAACTGTCGTTTTTTAATTCGCGATCAAACAAAAATTTTTCTCTGCCGAAACAGTATCTCATGTGTACATGTACTTTCACACCTATTCAACCCAGGCTGTTTGGCTATAAATTCACCGAAATTTGCATACTCTCCCTTCTCTCTTTTGTATTTCTACATTTGTTTTTCAAAAGGAAAAAACATAAGCATCAGTGTGGTTTATTGTTGTTTGTTGAGTTCGACGAAATTTTGTAATTTTCATTGCCGGTATTACAGAATAGTTGTTCCGATCTATCCTGGGAGAATTAATCCAACAACCTTAGGCAACAGTGAAGGGATTAAATTCCTTAAGAAAACACAATTTTTTGTTTGGCTCGGAACGTTATTCATTTCATTCTATTTATGTCTTTGATTTTTGGTTTCGTTTTATTTTGCAGAAATTATATTTTCGAATACAAATACTAACAATATTTTTCTCCATGACATGCACTTGTTTAATTTACAACATGAAACATAACACGTGATATAGTTGAGAAACCGTGAGAGAGGCTCGACCTTGACGTTATTAGCCCAGTGATAAGAGCGTGCCCCAACACATTACATTTGTAATACATCCTGGTTTGAATCCCGACACACCTGATGATAGGATGTCGTGGTTGAGTCTTGACTCGCATTGAGAATGAGCTACAAATGTTGAGATTAATATATATCTAAGACGTCATAAGCATTTTTACTTAGGCTTATTCATTATAATTTAATTTAATATTATTTTCCACCAAATAATACTTTAATTAGACTCATTTATTAACTCATTGAAAGAAATCATATTACTTTAGAGTTTTTCTATAAAAATAGATAAACGTAATAATTACTTGAGCGCTAAAATCTAAAGAAAAGCAAGTGGAGCCCTCTAAGAAATTGACTTTCTTGTCCCACATCGGAAGTAGAGTAACTCCTTCCGACCCTTCTACTTTTACATAATATCACGACAAACAAAGAGGCAACAAAGATTTAGCGTGATTTAACCATTATTGTGAACTACATTGGAATTGATTCTTAGGGTTTGAGATTTGTTGGTGAATTCAAGATTTCGATTCCAATACCCGTTCAAGCTCAAAGCCTTGCCAAGTTGTGAATGTCCTTGAGATTACCGTTCAATATAACGACGTGATAAACAAAAGTCTTTTTATATTCTCGAGAACTGTGTAACAAGTTTCTTTCTGCTAAGCGTATAGACTGTCATCAATGGCTCGGTTTCTCCGTCAAGGTAATTGGGATAAGTTACATTGTTATTTCCAAATTTGGTTTATATAATTTTTATGTGCTTATGAGTTTTTTCTATGATCAAATATTAAAGCTGTAAAAGTTAAGAATGTAGAAATGTAGGATTAATCAAATTTGAAAAAAATTAAAATGATTGAGCTAATGAATATTCCATAATCCAATTGATCTAACCAACCTCAATTTGCTAAGGTCAAGATAGATTGGATAGATTTAGGATGAAAAGTGAATCAAAATTAAATTTTACTAGTGAATACTATTTAAAATTGGTGAAAAGTGAAGTCGTCTCTCTAAATTTTTCCAAATTTTGGACCACCTCCCGATCATTTCTCTCAATGTTAAAAAGCCATCAAACTAATATCGTCAATTATTTATCCCTAACATATATCAATGGATACTGCAAAATTCTTTTATATTTTTTTGTTTAAGAGAATAAATTTTGTCAAAATGGTAACTAAAGTATATGATCTTTTCAATTTAAACCCTAATATTGGATATTAATCGCAAGTGGTTCATTAATACATCGAAAATGAAATTAAGGAACTTTGTCAATTTCAAACTAATAAAAGTTAAATACAGTCAAACCTCTCTATAACAGTCGTATTTGTTCCGATTTTTTTAAATATTATAGTGAAGTATTGTTATAGAGGACATATATTTTAACATAATATAAAAATATTGATTTAGAAAAAAACTTGGCCTTTATAATGAAAGTATGTTATATAAGAATGATGTTACAGAGATGTTTGTCTATCTATCATATCAATTTCATTCTAATAGCAAATTTGTTATCTCATAAAATAAATTTGGGTATAAAAAATTAGAAGTTCTTTAAATTTCGCATATATTCCTAAACAACCATACAAACTATTATCCAACTTTCTTCACTTTAGCCACAGTAGTACCCATAAATTAATAGTCTTTTAATACTTTCTCCTTATGATTTAGGTATAGCTTTAAAGATACTTATCGTGAATAATTGGTGAAGTATTTCGTTATCATAATTTTAAACTTTAACAAATAAGAAATATATTAAGAATTAACAAATATGAAGTTAAACAAAATAAAAGAAAGAAAATCAATCTAATTGCCTATGTGATTTTTATCCCATTAAATTTTAGAATCAAGAAAAAATATGATGATTGTACAAGAAGATATCACATGGCTACTGTTTTGATAATCTATTTTAGGCTGTTGTAACTTTAATAAACAATCTCTTTAAAAATAAAACATTAAAGATATATCATTTACGTAAGTCCCGGTTTTATTCTTCTCATTATAATATTTCCTATTGTATTCTCTAAGATATGAAGAAAGAGCAACGACTGAGCATAACATAGTGTATTTTATTTTGATAATAAGGAAGCATTAGTAGAATATTGTTGCTATTTTATTCCAAATTTGATGTTTCCTTTATAGTATTAGACTATAATTGAGAGTTGAAATTATAATTCGAAAGAAAAATTTAAAGTTATGGCAATATACTGAATTTCTGTTTTTGATAAACTAGAAAATTGAACTTACGTTAGAGCAACTATAAAAGAATGCGAGCTTTCAATATATGAAGCATACTGTGCAAATTTAGAATATGCTACATTTTTCTTTTTAAGAAATTTAAAAATAGTCAGATTTACAAGTGACCATTCAACACTATCCATAGTTTCAAAAGTCATCAAAATTTAGCCACTTTTCATGTAAAGATAAATTTGAACGAAAATACTGTTCAAAGTCCGGAAAATACTCCATCATAATATACTGGAATTCCAGTATATACTGGAGTTCCAGTCAGAGACGGATCCATAATTTAAATTCTATGGGTTCAACCTTTAAGATTTTAAGCATTTAGTCCATTATATTTTTAAAGATATGGGTTCACAAATACTATTCGTTGCAATTATAATGAATTTTACACATAAATTTATACTCCACGATAAAAGTACTAGGTTAAGCCGAACACGGTACCGTAAGGCTGGATCCGCCCCTGGTTCCAGTATATTATACTGGAGTTCCAGCGTAATATACTGGAGTTCTAGTATAATATACTGATCCAGCATAATATGTTAGAAGTTCATACATAGGTGCTCTAAACTCCAGTATATTATACTGGAACCTTTCACGTGTTGGAGTTCCAGCATAATATGCTGGAAGTTCATACACTGGTGCACCGATCTCCAGTATATTATGCTAGAATTTTCTGTGTTGCAGCAAAATAGTGATTATTTTTCAATGGCTTTGCAAAAGCTGAGCTAGCCCGTGCTATTTTTACGTTCCCGTTGGATATTAAGATTTTCTAAATTCAGTCTTCTTGTTAAACGAATTTTTCTTTAAGATATGATTATTTACTCTTTTTACCCATGAAATTATCCCAAAGTAAAAAGGAAAAGAAAAAAGACAATAAATAAGGTGTTTAAAAACCCTTGTCATAGTTTTGACATTTGAGTGTCACACTTCAGAGCTACTTTGTATTTTCTCTCTTCCCTCTCTTCCTCCTCAGCCCTCCTGCCACCTGCTCACCTCCCTCAGTTGCTCTGTTCTCCCGTGGCGTACAACTTCAGAAGCTCGGTGTACCAACACTTGTTACATAAACCCTTTTAGCCAAAAGGCTGAATTTTTCTCTGCAATTAAAGAAACCCATCAACATTAATCGTATCTTCAGCATTTTTAGCTTCTGTTTTGCACCATGAATGCCCCTATAATTGGTAATCTTCTGCCCCTTGAGACCCCATCTACAAAGTTTCTTATTTTTTTATTTCTGATTTTTGAAATTTTCGTATATTTTGGGATTTTTTCGTCATGAAAGCAGTGATTAGAATGCATGCAGGTACACAGATACATGTTTTTTTGATTGAAATTTTATTTTGACAGAAGGGTGAATTTTTATCTTATAAAAGAATAAAAAAGAAACCCATTAATATTTGGCGCAGCTTCTGTAATCTAACCTTTTGTATTTGCATAGTGCTCCATTTTCTGTTATTATTGTTGTTGTTGTTGTTGTTGTTGTTGTTTATGCTAACCAAAAAGCTTTGAAAAAAAAAGAAGAAACACCCCTTTAGCATCTAAGGGCAGCTTCAGCAATTTTAGCTTCTATACTAATTTTATTTCATGATAAAAAATACTGCTTTCGTTTCTTCTCTTGTTCTTTTTAGGGTTCTTTTTGTTATATTTTGATAAGAATGAATATAGGTGCACATACATGGCGATAAATTTGAAGTCTTTTCTTCTGTTTAAATTTTTTTCTTTTTGCTATGTGTTTAATTCTGATCGCATGCTCACTATTTGCTTTTGTTCTTTTGGGTTCTTTTCTGGGATAAAGATCCATTGCAGGGAGATTTCCCTGAAGTTATAGAAGAGTACTTGGATAATGGGATCATGAAATGCATAGCCTTCAATCGTCGTGGTACTCTCCTTGCAGGTATAATGTGAATAACTCTTAACTGGACTTGTTTTCCCCTTTGATTGTGCTTTTGACACAACTAACATGAACTATTCATAGGCAGAGTGGTACATAAAGACTTTTTAAGAGATAAATTTTATATAATTGTAATACAGCTTTCTTGAGCGTCATGAAAGGCCAAAATTTGACGCTTCCGTTAGTTAAAAGGTTTCGCTTTAACCAATCATTTGTCCAGTGGATCTATCTTAATATTATTTCCTACAATTCGGTAGTTCATATAGCTCTTTTGCTTCCATTCTTGTTTTTTGTTTCTTGACGCATCATGTTTAATTAGATTACTATAATCAAGTGATATCTTGAAACCTGTTGATATCTTGTTGGTGCTAAAAAGCTTAAGATTTTGGTTGTCGCTTTTGATTAATAACTTTTAGGAAAGATATGCTCAGTTTGTGGAACCTAAAATGCATTGAATTTTACAGCTGGATGCTTTGATGGAAGTTGCCTTATCTGGGATTTTGAGACCAGAGGCATTGCAAAAGAATTCAAGGACGAAGAGTGTGTTGCCTCAATTACAAGTGTTTGCTGGTCAAAGTATGGTCACCGCATACTTGTCTCTGCTGCTGATAAGTCCTTGACGCTGTGGGATGTTGTCAAAGGAGAGAAGATAACTCGGACCACTCTACAGCAAACCCCTTTACAAGCTCGCCTACATCCTGGGTCCTCTACTCCATCTATTTGCTTGGTGTGCCCCCTTTCATCTGCTCCCATGATTGTTGACTTGGACACAGGAAACGTGACTGTTCTCCCTGTCTCGCCGACTGAAGGAGGAAATGGACTTGCTCCTGCTTCGAGAAATAAATCTTCAGATGGATCTGCCCCATTTTCTCCTACTGCAGCTTGCTTTAATAAGTATGGAGATCTGGTTTATGTGGGGAACTCCAAAGGGGAAATACTAATAATTGACCATAAAAATGTTCAAGTGCGTGGTATAGTTCTTGTTCCAGGTAGCGCGGTTATAAAGAACATTGTGTTTAGCAGAAATGGACAGTATCTCTTAACAAATTCAAATGATCGCACAATAAGGATATACGAGAACCTTCTTCCCATAAAAAATGCACTTACGGGTCTAGATGAAGCAACCAATGACTTGAATGAGCTTGAAGGGGTAGAGAAGCTGAAAGCTGTTGGAGCGCAATGTTTAGCACTGTTTCGGGAGTTTCAGGATTCTGTCACCAGAGTGCACTGGAAGGCTCCATGTTTTAGTGGTGATGGCGAGTGGGTTGTTGGTGGTTCTGCAAACAAAGGAGAGCACAAGATCTACATCTGGGATCGGGCGGGTCATCTTGTGAAAATTCTTGAAGGACCAAAGGAAGCGATAATAGATCTAGCTTGGCATCCTGTCCATCCTATTGTTGTCTCTGTTTCGCTAGCTGGGGTAGTCTATATTTGGGCAAAAGACTATACCGAGAATTGGAGTGCTTTTGCTCCTGATTTCAAAGAACTTGAAGAAAACGAGGAGTATGTTGAAAGGGAAGATGAATTTGATCTCAATCCGGAAATTGAGAAGGTGAGGGTATTACTACTTGAACTTCTTGAAAAGGAAAGAAGTATAGAGAAGATGTCCTTCATTCTTTTCTTTTTCTGTTTTTTGATATGAACATGCTGCTGCAGGTTAAAGAGTCAGATGCTAATGAGGACGAAGATATTGATATTGTTGGTGTGGAGAAAGATTCAACTTTCAGTGATTCAGATATGTCACAAGATGAAATTTGCTTCTTGCCTGCCGATCCAATTCCTGATGCTCCAGAGCAGCAGGACAAGTGTGTTGGTAGTACCTCAAAGCTAGGAGAGAGCAACCAATCTGGATCCCCTCTTTCAGAAGAGGCTGGACAAAATGGGCAAGTGAATCATGAGTCCAGTCCTTTTGAAGGTGGTAAGACATTTTTTATTATACCTTAAATGAATCAAACTATTATGAATCCTGTGATTCAAGAACGTTACGTGAAAGAAAATGTTGATAAAATCTATATCCACTATCCAGTTGACAGTCGTAAATGAATGCCTCCTAAGGTTACCAGCTCTAAGTTTAACGCTTATGTTTCAATATTTGCAGAATTTGTGTCAGAACTTTTTCTTGGATATCAATCAACTATGCCTAGATCCCAATCTCAAGATTTTTTTTAGAATGCCCAATCTCAAGAACTTTTCTTGAATAGTGAAATTAATATTGCTATTAGATGACTCAAAGGTCTATATTGGCTTGAAAGGTGCCTTTGTTCTGTCTTTGTTATCTTATGTTTTGTTTATCTTTTGAGTGTATTTGTCTTTTAGCTTTCAACATATCACCATTTTGTGTTTTATCTTCCCTATTCGACTTGTTTATATGTTTTATTATGTGTGTTTGTAGTGCGTGAAAGATGCTGTCCTCAAATATTACACAAATAACAAATTTAACTCAAATATAGCACATATTCCACTGGAGGGGGAACAGAAGATATCTGTTTTAATAGAAAACATATGCAGGAAACGTGATTTTCATTTTTTGTTCATGAATGACCTCTGTTGTTCAGTTATGATTGGGGACTCTTTTCTTAGAACGAACAATGATTTGGCTTCTTGTTAGCAAATATGTATTCTTTATTGTTGTCAGGCCTCACATTTCCCATTGTTGATAGACCCTTCCTACTATCTGTCTTAAGAACCTATAAAATAGGCTATGAATACCTATCATGCCATTTGAACAAGTGAAGTTGCTCTTATAGATCACTTGTAAAACACAGCTGGGTCTCTGAAGATGTAGGGAAGTACACTGAAGCAGAACTGTTAAGAGTTCAATTTGCTCATTAGTTCTGCTAGGTATCCTTGGATTTTTTCTTTTGTAATGTGCTAATAAGTATCTTTCTGGGAAAACTTAATTTGACCTTGCAATGGAAAGAGAATGTGAAATTTAGTTACACATCTGTGTGAATCTGGATAGTAGATAACTTATAGTTAATCCTTTTTACTTTCTTATTTTAAGTTAATACAGCCATTGATAATTCTGCTGCAGAGGACACAGGTACAACATGCTTGAAAAGGAAACGGAAGCCTTCGGAGAAGGTATTGGAGTTGCAGGCTGAGAAGGTTAAGAAACCCTCGCAGAAGACAAAACCATCCGGTAAACATCAAAACTAAAAGAATACCTGTAATCAGCTGGAAATTAATGAGTTCCTATCCAGAGCATCTTAAACTTTTTGTTCCCCTTTTTGTTGTTAAAAGGCCTCCTGTGGTAACCTTTCCTGTTTTAATGTTTGAGACATCACTCAAAACTTTATTGTGGCCATTAGAGTACCACCTTTAATTCAGGAATGACAATGAGCATTCCTTGAGATGTTCCTATAAACTTGAGTTCTAATGGCTATAGTTGTTTTTAGTTAGTTCTTGGTGCAACTTCATTTGGTGATCTGGGACCTTCCCCCTCCCCATGTAACTCTCTGTCCCTCTCATGCGAAGAAAAAAAAGTTTATGTGTTGGTGATGTTAGTTGGAGTTGATGTTTCTTGCATATAGAACTGAAACTATCTTAAAATTGTCTGTCTTTGGTATTTTCCCTTTTAGATATCTCTTGAGTTGCCGCTCAAATCTCAAATACAGATTCCTTAAACTTCTTTATGTTCTGTTCTTTCTGCATGCTGTCATGATATATAGCTGGCTAATAGTCGTATCAAAGCTTAGTTGGGCTATTAATTAGGAGTTTGACTTTGGGCACTTATATTTCTCTAAAGGACTGAATTTTAGCTAAAATATGCATAAGGGATGTTGGGTGAAGGAGAGACTAGATCCAATTCCACTCTGTCAATCACTAATTTTTCGTTTTGTCTACTTCATTGCTTTGAGAAATATCTAGCGTAGAACCCTATATTAAGCCCTCCTTAAAATTCGAAGTCAACTGACAAATATCTCAAAAGCAAAAATGTAAAAAACTGACACGACCCTTTTCTCAATTACAATGTGTTGCAAGGTAGAAGTATTGTTTCTCCTGTTCAAGAAAAGAAGGTAGAAGTATTGTTTCTTGGGTTACTGTTAAATGATCTCCATAAGTACTGGCTTACGTTAAATAATTGATTATTCTATCATTTCATAGATGCTCAAGAATTGATTAAGTTAAATAATTTCAAAATTTTGCTATAACATCCATTTTAGTTTTCTGGTATTCTCACTTTTTGGCGTTAAAAGTTTTATGAAACTCCTAAATCTATCAATTCTTGCAACGTTACTAATTGTTTTTTTAAATTCTCTAACCATTTCTTTATTAGATACATTGACGTAGTCATGTAGCAATGCACTATTCATGTTAATACAATAAACAAAAAAGTAAATGTTATTTTAAAGTAGGATCCATATTATGCTTTAACCAGGAAAAAAAGAACAGAAAATGCACCAAAAGCCAGAATTTAAGCAACTATCTTTTATGCATTAGTATTAAGTATCCTTTCTCTTTAAAACCAACGATCAAATGTTCAATTTAATCTCCACAATTTTTTGGTGTAATTCGATTTTAGCAATCTGGTGAGAAATCGAAACTTTTAGCAGCTCTACCCGTGAGCTAACACTCAATTCTTGGTTTCTTTTTCACATTTTACTTGTTGTCCAGCTCATTTCTTTTCTTCACAAACAAGTTATTATGCGGTGTACTAACTATGATTAAAATTTTAAAATAAAAATTGACTTTATTATAAGGTACATATAGTTTGGTTTTGTTGTTTAAATGCTTGGAAGTAAAAACATCTAACGTCGAGTGACATTAACAGTGCCAGAAATTTATAATCCAATGTTAAATTTGAGATTTCAAACCTTATAGTTGCTATATACACATTTATGCTATTAATGTAAAAGTAGTGACATTCTGTATTTTGTAAGAACAAACTAACTAGTGACCATGCTTTGGAACTGCTTAGGATATTTTGTTGAAAAATTGATATTTCAAGGCAATCAAGTATTCCTCGGAAAGAAAATTAAACCTATTTATTTAAAATTCATTGTCTTGTTTAATTTTAGACCGGGCAAGAAGATGCAATCATGCAATTAGAATAGGAATAAACATTTCTCAAAAATAAGGAAACAAAATAATCCCAAGGTTCATGAAATGATTTAGTTTCTTAATAATTAAGCTTGAAGTTACTGAAATCAATTTGTTAACTAAGATAATGGGTTAGCATGAATTAAAAGTATGTAACAAAGAAACAAGCTAATTAGATTGATATGGAAGTGAAATTCTAATAGTAAATTGCTAGAGTAATGGAGTTTTACCTGTAAAAAGTAAGTTTGCAGAGAAATCTAATAGTAGTCAATCTTATTGTATAAAATAGGGAAACAAAATAACTGCGAGTAAAAAGGTTAATTTCCGTCATAGATATTTTAGCTGTAAAAGTGGTTATCAAAGAATATGTTTCTACCTATAAAAGATACATTTCCTAGAGTATTATTAATTGGTAAGTAAAAATACTTCTCGTGTGTGTGCGTATGAAGCAAAAAAGGTGAATTACGGGTATCTAATATTATCGAATAAGTAGATCAAGTAATTAGATTGATATTGACTGTAATAAGGAAAAATAATCTTAATTATTAAATAACTGCTAATGTTGAGATATGTCTACGAATCAATCTTACGTACAAAATGAGGAAACAAATCAATGTTTGGAGTAAGTAATAATAAATTGGTTTCCTAAAAACAAATTACAGATATCTGATTTGGTTAACTAAATTAAGGAAATTAGTTATGGGTATTCAAAATGATTAGATTGACATTAATATTTCAAGGAAACAAAATTCTATTAAACAAATATTATTGATCTCAATTTACCAAAGAGGTAACAAATTAATTTCGAAGTATTAAGTAGATGTGGTTTTGATTAATGTGGAAACTGCTCTCTTCATTTCATTTATATGACGGTGTTTTGTTAGACATGGAGTTTAAGATAAAACAGAGAAAACTTTTGACACATAAACTAAATCTATATAATGTACCTCCTTGTGAAAAAGTATATATAACATACCAAAGATCCCCTTAGTATTTAGTGGCTTATAACAGGACATGTGGCCATGTTATTCCCTAATAGGAGCATGTTATCATGGTAAATGAAAATTTTAGTACTAAAGAGTTTCAAATATAAAAAGGTTTTGGTCTTTTTGGAATAGACCAAATAGGAAAAAGTGTCATACAAAATGGAGTGAGAAGGAAAAAAGGGAATGGAAAGAGTATAAGAAAGTATATTATCAACCTTGAGAAAATTGATAGATATGAACTGTCAGTGCCTATGCAGAGAATATTAAGCGACAAATGATATGATCAGATATATTATTTCTTTGTTGGCAAAAGTATTGTATTCACTGTTGAATGCAGCGCCCTTGAGGCTTCATAATATTTACAAATTTAATGTCTAGTTAGGTCAATAAATCTAGATAATCATCTAGGTATAGTACATTAATTTGGCTGCACACAGACGTTTTCCTAGACAACGTTGTTTCAGCTTTAATGTGGAAATGGCCTTCCCTCCAATGCACCTCCTATTTCTGCTTCCAGTGTTGGCCATGCTATACATGATGGTGTCATTTCCAGAATTCCTAGTTCTGAGTAGAATGACTTTTCCACGTTGAACATGTCAGTATAATTGTTCTTAGCATCACCTACTTGCATTGAGCAGAGGTAAAAGCGTATTTCATACCTCTCTGGCCACGTCACGATGTAAAAGGAGGGGGATTAACTGTTTCCTCCTCATTTTTGCACATGGAGGACCAACTGCTCAGCATCTAATTTTCTTCTTTAGATTTTCCATAGTTAAGATGCTTCCTGGCACATAATGCAGTCAAAGGCAGCCTGTTTTGTGTAGAATGAGCATTTCATTGATCTTGTCCGTTCTCCGAATCATTACATTCTCTTCTGGATATTCTGTTCCAACCTTGTGCATATTTTGGAATAAATAGTCTCTGTCAATTATTGTGTGGTGACTGACAGCGTGATATGATTAGATCTTATCCATATGACATAATATGTAACAAGCTTGGCTTTTCTGTGAGGTGAAAACTAGCCACATATTCAAATGCTCAAGCTTCAGAAGAAAGTGTAATTAGTACTTTGACTTTTGGCTTCATCTGCCAAACGGAAATACATATTAGGGAGCTGTTTGGTGGTTCTATTTTCTGATACTTTAAGTTTCCTACCTGAGATATCTAGTCTCAAAGAGATAGTTCAGTACATGTCCTTAGCAATTGACGGACAAACCTGGAATTTATGAGTGAAGAGTGATGTGATAAAGATAAATGAGCCATCCATACGTTGCCTGAAAGCTCAAAACCCAACATTGAAGTTAAATCAGATATAGACTCTAACCAAATATATTATCATATTGACAATTTTGGAGCATCTGAGATTATTTTCGAAAGAGAGGCCGAGAAGGAATATTTTTACCAAATGCAAAGTGAATTACTTCCAAAATGTAGTAGATTATCTAGTGCGAGCATGAGTGTCTGTGTGTGTTTTGTGAGTATTTTAGAAACAAGTACTCGTTAGTTTTGGTTAACTTCCAGATGTTGGGTCAATTATCTACTGTAAAAGCTGAGCTTAAGAGTAGATTATATCATATTCATCAGCCAAGATATGGTTTTACAAGCCTAACCTTATAATTGCGCTTGGTTGACAAATTAAAAGTTGCTATTGCTTTTGTTTGACAAATTATGATGTCAATACATATGTAGCATGTGAGAGTTTTATTCTTTTGCTTAAACTATTTAACCTTCAATACAGTTGAAACAAGCTAATTTGGTTTTGACAGTAATTATAAATTTTAACTTTAAGAGGCTTTCTGCTATAGTAGCTTTAACCACCAACTTTAACAAGTTTTTATCCCACAGTAGCTTTGACCAACCCACCACCTTGTTCCCTACTAGTTTCTCTCCTAAATGCCACAATACACACTGCCATACTTCGCAACTGTGGTAACCTTTTGGATATCATGGCCATCCTAAATATAGTGAGTGGGGACTGGGATTATTAAGGTCTGAAAGTCATGAAGGAAAGTTGTCGCATTAGGATATTTTGTAGGACTAGGAAGTGAAAGCTTTTTATGTACGTCCTGTTTCTTTTTTATTTTCTCTTTTGCCTTATGCTGACATTACCTCATATCGACTAATAAGTTATGATCTAGAATCATTCCCTATTATTGTGAAACCTTTTTCATTATGCTTTCTGATAATTTTACTGCATATCGTGATATTTGCAGGCTAATATCTGATCGAGGCGAAGCAGATTAAGAGACTGCTTCACAGGAGGTCAGGTTAATTTGTACAACAGTAAGCTGTGAATTAAGTGTAAACAAGCTAGTGATTCCATCTATAAATGGGCTGTAGAGCGCGTTTGATGCTGCTTTGAAGTTGTCCAGACTTGCACCAACAAACAGATTTTTTAGCGGAGTGGTAGCAGTCAATTCCAGACACTTAGAAAGACGAACTGTTAACATGAACTGACATTAGAGCATTATATTAGATTTATCCACTGCTGAAGAAACAAAAGTTGGAGGGGCAGCGTCTGAAGAACTTTGCCTTCTGTCATGGATAGCGATTCATCGATGCTTGCATATTCGGCATGTAAGGAGAATCTGAACTGCAAGGTTAGACGATGTGACTGGGAGAGGGGAGGTGGTTCTCCATGTAACTGAGCCATTCAAATCTTGCTTATATAACGGTAACTCTAACAAATTATGATTAACTTAGACTTGAAAGAATTATTTGTTTCTATATTTCACATAACCACTTTTCAATGCCATTTCCTTTTATTTGCACAAATTAAAAGTATTACGATCCAAGTAACTTTGTACATCTTTACATAGTTGAAGTGTTGTCATTTACTCAGCTCTCCCAGACCCTATGGAGTGATAAAGGTAAGCCCCAAGTGCCATAATCACCAGCACAGCCGCTCCAGCATTCACAAGCAGTTGTCTTTCTTCATTTAGCTCTGCAATGCTTTTCTTCAAATTGCCAATACTGCATTCTCCACCAAGATAAGAAGAGGTACCAGCAGCTACTTTACCTGTAATTTGCCCATCTTTTGATTCTTTGTGCACGACTTTTTCTTGGAACTTCTCTATTAATTCTTTACTCTTTTCAGCAACCTTCTTTCCTCCTGCTTCATGGCTCTCCTTTTTTTCAACTTCCTTGCTACTTTTGACCAGTTGTGTTCTGTTCTGATCCGATTTGTCTTCTTCTTTACTCTTTTGAATCTTTGGCTCAATACTCCCTACTAGACCTTCCAATAATTTCTTCTCATCTCCTTGTTTTCCCTGTATTCCTCTAGAATCTTGATCTTTGTCTACAGGTTGAGGCTTTGGCAACTGAGCTCTGGGTTTTAAAGGGGTTGGTTTTCTTGCGGTTTCGATAGTTGGATAAGTAATTTTGGGAGGAAAATCAGTATCCTTTTGAGTCTTTGATGATTCAGCAGTACTCCCCAGTTGATCTTCCAAGACTTTCTTCTCATCTCTTTGTAATTCCTTTCCTGCTGTAGAATCATGATCTTTGACAACATTTTGAGGCATTGGCAATTGAGCTGTGGGGGTTGGTTTTCTTGGTGTTTCAACAGTTTTGGGAGGAAAATCAGTAGTATCCTTTTGAGGGGGTGGAGGGGGTATTGGAGGAGTTTGTTTTGTGGGTTCGTATGATAATTGCCTAGGCATTTTCCAAGGCATAGTGATGGTGAGGATTCCATTCTCAAATTTGGCATGGATACCTCTCATGTTACAGTCATCTGGTGCTTGAAAATCTTCTTGAAAACGATTCCATTTGTTGCTTCCTACAAACCTTTCTCCTCGTACCCTCACTGTGTTCTTCCCTTCTGTACTTACTCTAATGTTTTCCTTCATGAAACCTACAGGCAAATCAAGACAATTTTAAGTTCTATTCCTGATACATATTATAAAAGTGTTTCAAGATAATCTCAAGTTTATATTCTTTCTGTTCTACGAAGATACATAATCTGAGTTATGCAATTTTTGTGATCCTGTAGTTCAGTATATGAACTTAGTGCGAGGAGAATAACCAAAAAAAAAGAAAAAAAGAAAAGGGAAACTACCAGCTATGTCCATTTATAAGTAGCTCATTAAGAAAATTGGTCAATTCATAAAATATTACCAATATTACTACTATTAGCCAATTAGCTATTTGTAGCAAAAAAAAAAATCAAATTTTTGCTTTATTTTGAGTGAGTGTTATTAGAAAAGATTAGGTACATCTGAAGGAGCTTGAATCTCAGTTTCGGCATGATTTGGTGAAGTTTTAAGGTGGTTTGAATTGAAAATTCGATGTAAAAACTGAACATGAAAAAAAATGATATGTGTATCACACCGTGTATCATTTGTGTATCAAATATGTATCAATGGTGTATCACATGTATATCTATGTATACCTGTGTGTGAATGATACATGTTTGATACATGTGTCGCAGGAGAATTTTTGAACTCGATTTAGTTACGAATTTTGACACAAAACCCGTCCAAATCACCTCCAATCTTTCTCAAATTTTGTATATTGACGTATCTATATGTTTTCAATAAATTTTAACTATACCCATTGAAAAAGTTTCTTTTTTGCTTAGATTTTTGAAAATATTTTTTTTTTCTTTTTTGGTATTTCATCACCTTATGTGCTACCTCATCCATGAAATTTTCTTTCCGTCTTTTATTTAATGTTGTTAATCACGCTTCAAAATATGAAAGGTGATTTTCGCATGCGATTCTTTGAGAAAAAGAACCTTATTTATTTGGTTTTTCAATTTTTATATGTACTTGGCTAGCTTCGGGACATTTGTGTAAGTTTCCCCAAAAAAAAAAAAAAAAAAAAAAAAAAAAAAAAAAAAAAAAAAAAAAAAAAAAAAAAAAAAAAAAAAAAAAAAAAAAAAAAAAAAAAAAAAAAAAAAAAAAAAAAAAAAAAAAAAAAAAAAAAAAAAAAAAAAAAAAAAAAAAAAAAAAAAAAAAAAAAAAAAAAAATTACACGCGAGGATAATGACATCTAGGAATATGGCCCTTTAGTCTTGCTCATAAAAAACTTAAAGTAGTTATAAGACATCGCTCTTTTGTATAGCTTCCTCCTAAATATTTGTATTCAAACCCAAATACAGGGAACAACCAATATATTGGTATGACATACGTCATTTTTTAAAATTATCATTTAATTATGATTGAGTTACAAATCTAAAATCTTCAAATATTAATTAAAGGAAAGGCAAAAAAGATATCAAATGTTAGAACATATTATACAAAGTAAAATGTTAGACCATCACTCATTTTGTTTAATCCTTTATTCAATTATTTATACCAACTCTTAAAAATAAACCGTGCATGTAAAACTCTTAAAATGTTTTAATTTCTATGTTTCTCCTATCTGTTTGAACAATCTCTTCAAGCCTACCTATAATTTCAAACTAGTATATGAATATGACTATCGTCAACCTAACAAAATATGTTTCAGTAATTCACATACGAGAAGAAGAAAAAAAAGAACTGGATAAGAAAAAATAAGTTTTGTAGAAATAAATGAACAGACCAGGAAGATAAATAAGTAGTTTTTCAGCCTCTTCCTCTTGACGCCGCTCAGAAATTGGCCTAAAATCTTCATAAACTGGCCGAACTGCCGCTCGCGGCGGCGGCCGATTAGACCGAACTCCACCACCTCTTGGTCTCATTGCCATTTACCAATAAAAAGAAAGTGCAAATTTCTATTAAATTATCTTGTTTTTGCTTTTGTCGATTATTTGAGACTTTGTGAGCTTTGATGAATATTTTTTGGATTACAATATCTTCCATTTTATATGTGTTGCATGGGACATCAAAGACTTTTGAGAATTGTAAGTGTTGGTTTTGTTTGTTTTCTTAAGGATGAAACTATTCCAATTTCATTACTTCAATGTTGTGGTTGTGGTCGTTTGAGGTTTGTCCAATTGGAGAAGGTAAGGCAACAAAATTCTTTGTTTGTGCTACACACTTCCCTAGCCAGGACAAAGAATTTCAGGAGTTGTGTGTGTAAACTAGGCACAAATTTAACCGAGTGCCCCTTTTTTAGGCCATTATTTATATTTTGTCACCTTTTTAAATGTCTTTGCAAATTATAACGAACTATAAAATACTTTATGAAGTGGTCTAAAGTTGTCTGGAAGCGGTAGCTTCAATTTTTTTATTCTTCCGACTGTCTACTGCATGGGTTATATTTGCAAAACTTTTTAAAACATGGACAAAATATAAACAGTGGCCTCAAAAGGAGTTTATATACAGTTATATTAGTTGTATATATTTTGTATGTCGTTTCTATACCCGACATATAAAAATACATATAATTTGTTTATGTCTTCTTTTTCGAGTTTCAAACTGAAATTCCAATCAAAATCACCTCGAATCTTCACCAAATTCTTTCAAAATTGAGATATAAACTCTAAAGAATATTTCCAAGCATTTGCTGCAACACCCAAATTGAAAATATCTTTTATTTGAGATAAAATAAAAAATAATATTAAATGAATAAAATAGAGAAAAGCTTAAAATCATATTCAATTTTGAGATCTAGAAGAACGAGCAAATATAATTTTAAAGTTTAAATAAATAATAAAATGGATGTGTACAAAGAGAGGAAATACAATGGCACGACCCAATTTAGGATTGTGACTGGCGCTTAGGAGCAAGTGCTCCCAAGAGAAACCTCATCGGTATTTTACAGAAAAATAGATAGAGTTTCCCCTATTTATGGACTATCTAGAAAAATTTTCTATCTCAAAATCAACAACCAACCATCCTAATACCAAACCAAACAATCAACACTTATCAATTAACCAAAACAAGTCTCTACCATTTCTAATCAACCCACTAACATCAGAAATACTAATTTATCTCCAAATTCGATGAGAAAGTACAATACTTATCATAAGTCTATAATAATGAAAGAATACTCATGACACTAAAAGAATGACTATGGAGCGACTCTAAGAGTTCAAAGAAAAGACCATAACAATAAATAAAATTTCCTCCCATGCGAACAAGTGTGAGGCTCACCAAGAACTATAAACCTGTGCGCTCTAATTAACGAAATCTTCACGTGCGTCAACAACTGTCTCTGTAAAAATAATAGCGGGAAGTGAGTCCCTAGCTCAGTGTGTAATTACACTTAACCACAACAGTCTTTATTGGGATAAGTTAGAAAACATGCTAGTATATTAAACAGAAAATATCATAAAAATGCCCTTTCAGAAACAATAAACAATTTTCAGTCTCATCATGTTTTTCTTGTAGTATAATACAATTGACAATTCAGTAATAAACTTGGTAACCAATGTATAATATCAATATTCATATTTAGGAGGTTCCAATGAACAGATTCTGTAATCGGTATAACTGCGAATTTCTTCGGAAGAAGTTAAATATAACGGTAGTCCCTACTCGAGGGAAATCAGTAATGGTATGCTAGTTCTACCTTTCCACTAGCGAGGGTTATAAGGTTGTGAACAACTAATTTTTGACCACACTCAAATGTTATACTATTTTAGTGTAAATATTCCTTTTAGGTCTAATCTTGATGTTTCGAACTTTTATCTTACTCTTAGTAGATTTTATTTGAAAAAAAATAAATAAATACTCACATTCTTAAAATTTTTATTTCTATATATACACACACACACACATATGGTTCTTTTTAGTTGTAATATTAATAAGTAAGCTATAGAATCTTTGTATCATTTAAAGTATATGTAAATATTTAATTTTCCTATAATATAAGAAATTTTTGGTTAATATTCTCATCTTTATAATTTAATTAATCTTTCAAAAAAAAGTGAACTTTAATAGATAAAGTTTTTTTTAAAAAAAAAAAATCTGATTTTTTGTTTTATATTTTTATTTACTAATCCTATTATCCCCACTTTTCTAGCCTAACTCCTCACTCTTCACATCACTCACTTTCACTTTTCCTCGTATACAAACCCCACTTCTCACCCACTCCCCCACCTTTCACATCTTTCTCTCACATTGCGCACACACTCACACATTCACCCCTCACCTTCTAACTTCCCACATTCTAACTATCCCTTCAATCTAATCCCATATACACATACAATATATATAGAAAATAAGAAAAGCACAAAAAAGAGAGGAGAAAAACTGACGGGAGGAATAGGAAAAGAAAGAAGAACAGAAAAAGGAAAACAAGAAAAAGATAAAAAGCAAAAAGAAGTCAAAAAAGAAAAAGAAAGATTAGAAACAAGAGGGGGTAACAAGAAAAAAGGAAAAAAAGAAGAACGAAGATTTCAAGAGAAAGAAAAAAGAAGAACGAAAAGTTAAAGAGAAGAAAAAAAGAAGAATGAAAAGTGAAGCATTAGTTTTGGATAGCTTGTTACAGATACTGAAGTTGGTTTTTTTTAGAAAAATAAAAAAACCAATCTCAAGTTCCATTCTCACAAAGCACACAAAGTTGGTATTTTCCGTTCAAGATTTAGGTCTCAAAAAGTTCTCGTTGAGTTTTCGGCTCGTGGTTTACTGTTGTTCGTTGCCATTTCAAGTTCGACATTGGATATCTATTTGTTGAAGTTTTTTCAATATAGTAAAAATCGTCACCACAAAGGTTCTTATTCTTCTCTTCATAGTTACAATCTGTGTTTAATAATTTGTGGAGAAGTTTAGTTCTATTGTGAATTTGTTCGTTGGGACGCATATCTTTAATTAAAATTAATTACAAAAAATTAAACATTTGGTGGTGACACTATATAACTTCTTTGATTATCGAGAGCATTTGCAATATTTATTTCAAGTATTCAGTAGCTATGGTTTAAACAAGTTTGTGAATAGTTAACTTTAGAGTGTGCTAACTAAAGAACTAGTATTAATCTATAGTTATGGTATAATAAATTATTTAATTAATCTATGAGAAGTACACATCAAGTTTTCCATTATATGACACACTCGAATTCATAAAGATACGGTATTACTTGATATGATACCATGTAGTTCATGCCTTCATATTTTTTTTTAAAAACTAATTTAATGGAATTTTTGTAGCTTCTGTTAAAAGCTTAGTTCATAATTTGTAATAAATGATTATGATTGTTATTTTGTATATTATTTTGATTAGTTTAAGTATAATTCTTACATTATTATTGAAATTATATTATGGGAAAGTTATTAATAAACTGATCCTAGGTGAAAGTCAATGCTGATTGATAAAAATAATTGTGAGTGAATGAGATATGTCACAAAATAATTCACGACTCATTACAATAAATTAATAAAATAATAATAAAATTTACAAATAAATGTCTCGAATTTTAAAGAGACAAAACAAATGAAATACTCTAAAAACACTAGAAAAATTTTAGATGTACTTTAAATATTAGCCCATGTGTTCATACCCGAACCTTGGATTGATATGATTAAATAATAAAAGGATCATGTGCGCATTCCGCGTCTCGATGCCTTTAGATTTAAAATAATTATGTTATAACCATGTGTACATTCCGTATCTTGGTTTAACATTTAATTTCAAAAAATTACCTTGTGTGCGTTCTGTATCTTGGTGAACATAATTAATAAAATATAATAATTTATTAAGCGGTAATAAATAAGTCATAATCAATAAAATACAAGAATAGATGAAAATTGATTTAAGCCTTACATTAATCAATAAAGCGACCGTGCTAGAACTATGGGACTCGAGGGGTGCCTTACACCTTCTCCATGGTCAACAAAATTTCTTACTCAGTCTTTTGTTTCGTAGACCACAAATTAGGAGTCAAATCTTCCTTTTGATAAGGGATTCAATAAAAGGTGACTTGGAACACCAAAACTCAATTTCAAGTGGCGACTCTAAATAATAAATAATCCCTTTAAAAAACGTCACTTTAATTGGAAAAACTCTTCTAACTCAACCTCGTAATAGGGTTGTACGGAACATAAAAGAGGTGTGACAGCTCTGGCGACTCCGGAGCTTTGTATATTGCTTCTTGTTTGGCTTTTATCATGTTATGGATATTATTGTGTTTGGGAGCCTAATGTTCTATTTGTCGCTCATTTACCACCTTAATATTTATTTTAACTGTGATATAAATTGTATCCTCTCTCGCACCCCTCTGAGTCCTCTGATAGGTAGTTATGTTGTGTTTGCCTACCAACATCACAAAATTTCTATCTTGAGATAAATCCAGTTAGCCTACCAGCTTCTGGTGAAGGATTTAGTCACACATGTTTAGGCGGGAGAGCCGTTAGCTAGCCAGTGTTGTTCTAGTACTGGTGACGCTTGATGCTCCTCGGCTCGGGCTGTCCGCCTGGGTAAGCCAGGTCTAGATACTATCTCCTTTAGAATTTGAAAACTTAGAAGAACAAGTCAAAAGCAATGAATATCCCTAGTAGGCTACGCTTTATTTGCATCATGTGCATTAGACTTAGCGGGACTCGGCACAGGGGTCGGACCCGTTTAGGACAGGTACCAATTTTTCATACCAACATGTTCATTTTTATGTATTACATGTAACATTATTTGGTAGGCTTTACTGAAATGTTGACCGACTTTAGAATAGATTGATTGAAAAGGGAAGAGAGAAAGAGAAAATTTCCTCACAATTTTCATAAAGTACCCTTTTTTTTAAATACATTTTAAAGGGTTCTAATGTGTAAAATCACAATTTTTAAAATAGTATTTTTAGTTATTTTAACCGAACTACGCATGTCTGATTCTCATCGGATGTGAGATACGTAGGCAACCTTCATCAGGTCCGGCCTCCAATTTTCAAAAAATTCAAAAATATTTTCGTTGTTCTTCAGAAGTTTTTCTTCCGAAAATTTAACAAAAAATCAAAATTAAAAAATATTTTCTATTTTCTCTAGAAGTCTTTTCTTTGATAAATACAAAATAAAAGTTCAAATCCAAAAATATATTTTTTCTTCTTTAGAGTTTTTATCTCGAAAAATCGCCAAAAAAAATAATATTCAAAATCCAAAAATATTTTTTTCATCTTTAGAGGTGTTTCTTTCAAAAATTTAAAAAAGAAGAAGTAGAAATCCAAAAAATATTTTCCTTGTTAGGAGCTTTCATCGGTCATTTACTTTATTCTTGATCCCTTGAACTAGGTGATGGTCTGAGTCATGCGGCATCATGATACGTAGACAATCCTCATCGGATGCGATCATAGCCATAACTAAAAAAAATTGAGAAAAAAAAGGAAATAAAAAGAGCGTTAAATTCAAGAGGAAATAAATCAATAAGCCGGGATGAAGCATGATGTCAGGACCCATAATCTATTAAGGTCGTGATGGCGCCGGACGCCATCGTCAGGCAAGCCAATCATTAAATTAGTTGAAATAAATTCCTGTTTTAACATTTTTGAAATTATTACCTTTAACTTATTACGTAATAACTAAACAAAAATTCGTTAAGTAAATACGACAGTTTAGTATTTCATTTTTATAAAATACATCCCATATACATCCCAGAACCCGGTGTCACAAGTGCATGAGCAAATTCTTAGAATTTTACAAATACTACAAAGCTTGTCCGAAATACAAATTGGACAAGGAATTTAAAATGAAAATAAATACAATATGAGGGAGACTCTGTTAGCTGCGAATCGCCTCCGGATGATGCAGCTCGCCTAAGTCTCCAAACCAGCCTCATCGCTATAAAAGTACCTGTGCAATAAAAATGCACAACAAGTGTAGCATGAGTACCAAAATAACGTGTACTCAGTAAGTATCCACCCTAACCTCAGAGAGGTAGTGACGAGAGGTCGAATTAGACACTTGCTAGAAGTCAATTTAGTATAATCCAGTGAGACACTAAGCATGAATGTCATAGGCAATTTATTTAAATATCAGGGATAAGGAATATCGATTCTTCTTATATTTAACACTTTAACACCTTCGTTATTTCAGTTGAAAATTTAAATAATAATCAGGGATGAGAACATCAGACTTATTTCACATTTTACACATTAATTCTTCTTCTTTTTAACTGGCAATTACGGATTTCCTTAGGCCGATAAACATGTATAAATCACAGGAAATACGCAACAATTATCATGCGCAAGAAATGCCGACGGTCGAACGGCGCAGACCAACAATAATAAACTGTGCACTGCCGAAGGGTCGAACGTCTCGAACCATAGATGCATCTATTTTCCCCGCTCGCGAATCGATCATGCGACGCGGTCAACATAATAATAATAAGGCTAGCCTGCTCGCGAATCATACCTGCGACTCAGGTGCTCATATGCACACGTATTCACGTAATAAATCCACATTTTTATCAAGAAAATAACTTTTCAAGAAAATGATAAAACTCTTCTTAAAGGAAGACAAAAAAAATAGCATTTAAATCTTTGTTTTGAAACTCATTTGCCAAGTTTATAATATTCAATAATATAACCTTATCAGGAACACAATTATCCACGGAGGAATCAATTCTCTTTCTAGGTAATTAAGAAAATGAACTCTAGTCTTCTTAGGAATTCAATTTATTATATTAACGGTCTAATATTACTGGCAAGATTACAAGTACAAGTAAGGCATGCTGGTGGGTCCTAGACTACCCGGACATGGCATAGTAGTAGCTACGCATGGATTCCCGTCACCTCGTGCGTACGTAGCCCCCGCATATAGTAGCAATTAGTTCACCTAGGGGTACAATTCCTCCTCACAAAGTTAGAAAGGAGACTTACCTCACTCCGAAATTCCATAACCGGCTTCCAAGCCCTTCCGTCGACTCCAATGGATGCACAACGCCCCGAAACTACCCAAATATTGACAAATATACTCTAATATTTGTTAACAATTCAATTATATAAATCCCCAACTCCGCTCAAGGAATTGACCAAAATGCCCTCGGGCCCACGTGCCCGGATTCCGAAATTTCTCGAAGATAAACTCTACCTATAGCCTTACTATCTTAAATATACAATTTACTCTAAATCCATGCTCAAATTCGGGGTATAAATCCAAAATAAAATTTCTAGGTTTTCTTCAAAGTTCCCAATTTTCCACAATTTTTCATGTTTTAATCCATCCATATACCTTGTACTTAACTTGCAATGAGTGGGAATGACTTACCTTGTGATCCTTGACGAAAACCCTTCCTTGGAGCTCCCCTCAATCGCCCATGCCAAGTGAAATAATGAAGAAATGGCCAAGAAATCCCGTTTTAAAAACAATCTGCCCAGCCTCATTTCCGCACCTGCGATCCTCATCTCGCACCTGCGATTCCGCAGACGCGACCAAACTCCCGCACCTGCGGCTTCCTCAGCTCCAGCCAAAACTCGCACCTGCGCCCCATTGTCCGCATCTGCGCCTTCTCAGGTGCGGAAATTGCATCGCACCTGCGCTCCTAGCCAAGCCAGCAAAACCTCGCACCTGCGGCCTAAGCCTCGCAGGTGCGGTCACACCAGATGACAACAACCTCAATTTTTCTTCAACTTCAAACATTGATCCGTTAACCACCCAGAATCCACCCGAGGCCCCCGAACCCCGTCCAATTATACCAACCTGTTCCAAAACATAATGCGGACTTGATCGAGGCCTCAAATCACATCAAACAACGCCGAAATCACGAATCGCACTAAAATTCAAACTTTAAGAACTTGAAATTTCAAACTTCCACATTCGATGAAGAAACCTATCAAATCACGTCCGATTAACCCCAAATTTTTCACACAAGTCCTATTTGACATTATGGACCTGCTCCAACTTCCAGAATCGCATTCCGACCCCGATATCAAAATTTTCCACTTCCGGTCGAATTTCTCAAAGACCTTCAAATTTCTATCTTTAGCCAAAATGACTTCAAAATGACCTACGGACATCCGAATTCACTTCCGATTGCGCTCCCAACTCCAGAATCACCATACGGAGCTATTCCAGGCTCGGAATCTCAAACGGACATCAATATCACTGAGATGCACTTCAACCCAGACTTAGGAAATTTCTTCACAATGCTGACTTCCACAACATACGCCGAAACACTCCCGAGTTATCCAAAGCCCGATCCGGACATACGTCCAAGTCCGAAGTCATCATATGAACCTGCTGGAACCTTCAGATCCTGATTCCGAGGTCGTTTACTCAGAATCCCAATCTTAGTCAATTTCTTTAACTTAAGGCTTCCAAAATGAAAATTTTATTTCCAAATTAACTCTAAACTTCCCGAAATTCAATTCCGACCACACCTAGAAGTCATAGTACCAGAAACGGAGCTGCTCATGACCTCAAACTGCTAAACGACGCGCTAGAGCTCAAAACGACCGGTCGGGTCGTTACACTCTCCCCCACTTAAACAGATGTTCGTCCTCGAACATGCCAAGAACTGCTCTGGAGTTATCTGAAATCACTGTTTAACACCTCGAGCACCTGCCCGTGCTATCACAACCCAGTTGAGTACATTAGCTTGATCAAATCTGAAAATTTCTTCTTTTATCCATATAATAAGCTTAGAATCTAGTTCCAACGCCTGAAATTTCTCTGCCAGGCCTAGTTCCAATATATAAACACCGTATCAACTACCACACGATATACCAGAACATGACTGCATGCCTTTGCTGAATTAGCACCATGCACCACATAATTCATCATCTGACCACAATGACACTCCCTGAACCTTAATACCTAAAATTTCACGAATCTGATGCTCCCAACGCACCTTATGATATATATATACATCCTTCTATAATGCCGACGATACCACCACAACGGAGGAAGCGTAGATATTTCAAACTAATTGCAGAGTTAACAATTCATTGAATATTTTCTCTTGACTAGAATCATCACCTCATTACAAACCAATAAGGGCATTGTCCTTTAATGTATTTCACATAATCTTATCGCACTAGATCCCTGATCCAAAAATCTCGTCTCACCCAGTATGAACTGTTCAGACAATAATCATCCTAGACATGACCAACAGTCTCACATGATGCCACAATGCGCCAATAGGCCACAACTCGAACATAATACATAAAAAATGACTCAGGAAGGGACTACTCAACTCACGCAACTAATATGAACTTTCCTCAGAAAATAGGAAGTAAAACACAGAAAAATAAATATAGGAACATGAATCATCATCACACTGTTGTGGCGCGCAACCCGATCCAAATAACATTCCCGTGGCGACGTACCACCTGATCCCATCATAAAACTCACATAAGGAAATATACACGGAGCCAAATTGCTCATTATTACGAATTACTGAATATCGGTCACAAGCACGCTAAGTGCACAATACCATCCTGGGGAGACTGATAAAGCCATATGCTACAAAAGTCAAGCACAACTGAGGTGCGATATATACATATATACTATGGATTTCAAGAGCTATCTTGCTCACATAACATCACCGCTACGCGGGACCTCAACACATAAGAAATTATCAAGCTGTTTCACAACTCACATGGCACATTCATAATATTACATGAATTCACGAAGACGAAATAATATCTAATACTCCAACATCCCTCCTTGAGGAGCGCTATACTGAAATGAACACATCTGCCTCACATGAAGCCCATAATCCCGTTTAAACCCATTTACACACTTCAAGCTGATTCTGCTTTCACTGAACTAGGCTAATAGCTTGACCTGGGTCCATAATAACCCACTTCCTCTCATAATACGCAAGAATAACCATCATAGCCGGGACAAACATCCCACAATCCACAACCAAATGGACCAAACGCCTTCCTGGCATAAATTCTCAAATAAGCAATATTACACTTCTTTATACCCAGTCCAAGTCTTCAATCCATTAAGTGACTACATGTCACACTTATACTATCTTCCCGTGGTCACGCTCCCATGACCTTCCACACAAGGTAGCAAGTCTGCACATCCACCACTAGCCATACTAACGTTGTAAAACAAATCAAGAACCCATAACTAGGATGCAAAGACTCTTTTACTGAATATCGATCTCAGGTAACACTGAAGATAACACCAGCTCACTCTGAACTTTCAAATCATTTATTCTTGCTCATCCGAGCTCATGACATCCTTGTCAACACCGAACCGCTGCCTCGATTCCTTACTTCCAGTTACATACTGCTTATCGCACCTAACATGTCAATATGAGATAGCGCAAGAATTCCATCATAACTTATGAACCACTAATATGGTGAACACTTCATCATATAGAAACCTTTTACTTACCTCAATTCAAGAGAACCACCACAACACATGAGTGAATTCCCACAATCACAATACACTGCAAATCCTTAAGTAGTGATCTGAACCATCATAAACCTTCTGGGATCCGCCTACACCTGACATGCTATGATACTTGAATGCTTCCAAATAAAATCTATTTCGACGGCCGACATGCCTCGCATACACCGGCACAAACCACATGCATAACTTAATCACATCGAAGGAACTGATCACTGCCGCAAATGTGCCATTTCAACCATGGATAATCAATCTATCTTCTTTTAATCATCTTCAATTGCCTCAGGAATAATAGTAACTTCCCTCAACTCATAGCAAACTCAACCCTCATTCATCCCGAGTGACCTTGATTCACGAGACCATGCTGCCTAAATCCCGCAACCCGTCTCATACCCTCCTGATAATCTTTCTACAACCCGGAGTTTATTTCTCTCACTCCTCCAATACTATCCTGCACGCTGAAAATAACATAGAGTAATCCAACCATTTTCCCTCTCTCTGAAATTACGCTGCAAAAGCTCGACTCTTAATCATACTGCTGCCTGAAACCCTTAAACGCCGCATTCTTAACTTTTGAATTCACTAGGACCGCCATTGAGAGTCACCCACTCTGACTGGCCCCGAATACAAACAACTCCAAGGCTCTTCTAGCACATGACCCCCCCTTTCAATGAAGCACGTGACTGAGTCACTACCCTACAGCTCGCCTATGCCTTAAGCATAAATTCTGAATCTTTCAAAGCCTAACCCTGGTCCAACAGGGCCAACTTTTGCACACATTCATCAAATCCCACGCACGATCACCATTTTACTCCTTTCCCCTTAGCTGAAATAACTTGCCAACACACCGACAATCGCAACCCCATTATAATACAATCCTACAACCCAACTGCAGGTGGTGGGACTCCCCCACTTAGCCCGAAGCTACTCCTTGCACCACTCTAGACCCTGCTGATATCCTTTCTCCTTTGTTAACATGATTTTGCTTAACCAATTCGTCCAATTCTTCCGAATTCCCCTGTCCGCATTCCCTAAATACTCAAATTCTCTAACATCATTCACATATTCTGCCTCCTACCGAATGACCACTAGAATCCCTCACAGAAACTTGCCAACCACAAAACCGCTAACCTACTCACAGGAGATAACCCACCTGTGAAAATCACCAACTGACACCTTCCAATGACGTTGTAATGCACACTCTCTACAACATCAATACCCTATCCTGCGCCCTTCTTCCTCTACCAACTTTACTAGTCCGACCGCTCCTCATGGACGTCTATTAAATGCGCTACAACATCTTCAAATTCACCGCCGCATTGCGTCCTTCTTCATTCCTAACAGCTCCTCCCTGTTGTATCCAACCTTCCGCCAAAATAACCCATATTTCAACTTAAGCTCGTAGACCCAATCGTCATCCACTAAAACTCTCAAACTTCCCCTCAAGATAGGCAACTGTCTTACCACTGAACTCTTGTGCTATGCTGCCACCCTCCCACTTGTTAATATCATCCCTTTAAGCACTACCTGACCTCTTTTACTTACGCCTGGACTTTTAGAAATTTAGCCGCCGCCTGACACTTCTCACATGTCTTCCTTCGTCGTATGCTGCCCAATTTCTGCCTCAATTCAATATCATCCTCTGCAACTCTTAAACCAGCAGTTCGCCACGACTTCAAACTCTCCGAAGATCATTTATCTCGAGCTACCTTCATTATCACACTCATCCAGTACTGAACCACCGCACCTCACGGTCTCTGCCAACCACATTCTTCAATACTTCTTCACAATACTTTGACCCCATGCAGCCGAAGAAACCATAGCACCGACAAACTTAACATATTCCATTAGATCAGTGACGACGACATTACATCACAGGTGCATATCCCACCTTACTTGAAAACACCAAGTCTTACTACTTCATCAATCCAAAACCTAACCATTCATAATCCAAATGTCTTTCCTCTGCCGGAACTAAAATGCTGAAATCTCGAAATCACGCCCTGAGAAGACCTCCCTTCAAGCCATTCATCACCCCCAACATATGGGTAAACATTCTATCATCATATCGACATCGCGCGATAACCAATCGTAGGCATCATCACTACCTTAGCATAACCTCAAGGCTCTAAAAAACACAGCTACTGAGCTGAAACAACACATTATCCTTCTGTAGGGCCACTACAACAACCCCAACCAGTTACACATGGAAAACATCTCGCACCATATCCGTAGCACCATTTCAATTCCTCAAATTCCCGATTCATAGCAAGCGCTTCGCGGCGTATAATATTGAGTAGGATGAAACATAGGCATAAGCCTTAAAAGAATCAAATTGCACGATAATGAATCAAACAAGGGAATATAAGTACAGACGTCTCCGTACCGATCTGCAAGACTCTACTAGACTTGCTCATGACTCGTGAGACCTAAGGGAACCTAGTGCTCTGATACCATGTTGTCACGACCCAAAATCTATTAAGGTCGTGATGGCGCCGGACACCATCGTCAGGCAAGCCAATCATTAAATTAGTTAAAATAAATTCCTGTTTTAACATTTTTGAAATTATTACCTTTAACTTATTACGTAATAACTAAACAAAAATCCGTTAAGTAAATACGACAATTTAGTATTCCATTTTTATAAAACACATTCCAGAACCCGGTGTCACAAGTGCATGAGCAAATTCTAAGAATTTCACAAATACTACAAACTTCTCCAAAATACAAATTGGACAAGGAATTTAAAATGAAAATAAATACAATATGAGGGAGACTCTGTCAGCTGCAGGTCGGCTCCGGATGATGCAACTCGCCTAAGTCTCCAAACCAGCCTCATCACTATGAAAATATCTGTGCAATAAAAATGCACAACAAGTGTAGCATGAGTACGAAAACAACGTGTACTCAGTAAGTATCCCGTCTAACCTCAGAGAGGTAGTGACGAGAGGTCGAATTAAACACTTGCTAGAAGTCAATTTAGTATAATCCAGTGAGACACTAAGCATGAATATCATATGCAATTTATTTAAATATCAGTTCTTCTTATATTTAACACTTTAACACCTTCGTTATTTCAGTTGACAATTTAAATAATAATTAGGGATGAGAACATCAGAATTATTTCATATTTTACACATTAATTCTTCTTCTTTTTAACTGGCAATTAAGAATTTCCTTAGGCCGATAAACATGTATATATCACATGAAATACGCAGTAATTATCAAGCGCAAGAAATGCCGAGGGTCGAACGACGTGGACCAACAATAATAAATTGTGCACTGCCGAAGGGTCAAACGACTCGAACCATAGATGCATCTATTTTTCCCCGCTCGCGAATTGATCATGCGACGCAGTCAACATAATAATAATAAGGCTAGCCTGATCGCGAATCATACCTGCGACTCAGGTGCTCATATGTACACGTATTCACATAATAAATCCACATTTTTATCAAGAAAACAGCTTTTCAAGAAAATGATAAAACTCTTCTTAAAGGAACACCAAAAAAATAGCATTTAAATCTTTGTTTTGAAACTCATTTGCCAAGTTTAATAATATTCAATAATATAACCTTATCAGGAACACAATTATCCACGGAGGAATCAATTATCTTTCTAGGTGATAAAGAAAATGAACACTAGTCTTCTTAGGGATTCAATTTATTATTTCGATCATATTAGCGGTCTAATATTACTGGCAAGATCACAAGTACAACAAGTAAGGCATGCTAGTGGGTCCGAGACTACCCGGACATGGCATAATAGTAGCTACGCACGGACTCCGTCACCTCGTGCGTATGTAGCCCCCCACAGAGAGTAGCACATACTTAATTAGTTCACCTAGGGGGACAATTCCCCCTCACAAAGTTAGAAAGGAGACTTACCTCGCTCTGAAATTCCATAACCGGCTTCCAAGCCCTTCTGTCGACTCCAATGGATGCACAATGCCCCGAAACTACCCAAATAACGACAAACCAATGAAAATATACTCTAATATTTGTTAACAATTCAAATTATATAAATCCCCAACTCCGCTCAAGGAATTGACCAAAATGCCCTCGGGCCTACGTGCCTGGATTTCGAAATTTCTCGAAGATAAATTCTACCCATAGCCTTACTAGCTCAAATATACAATTTACTCTAAATTCCATGCTCACATTCGGGGTAGAAATCCAAAATAAAATTTTTAGGTTTTCTTCAAAATTCCCAAATTTTCACAATTTTTCATGTTTTAATCCATGCATATACCTTGTATTTAACTTGAGATGAGTGGGAATGACTTACCTTGTGATCCTTGACGAAAACCCTTCCTTGGAGCTCTTCACAATCGCCCATGCCAAGTGAAATAATGAAGAAATGGCCAGGAAATCCCGTTTTAAAAACAATCTGCCCAGCCTCATTCCCGCACCTGCGATCCTCATCTCGCACCTGCGATTCTGCAGGTGCGACCAAACTCCCGCACATGCGGCTTCCTCAGCTCCAACAAAAACTCGCACCTGCGCCCCATTGTCCGCATCTACGCCTTCGCACGTGCGGAAATTGCATCGCACCTGCGCTCCCAGCCAAGCCAGCAAAACCTCGCACCTGCGGCTCCGCACCTGCGGCCTAAGCCTCGCAGGTGCGGTCACACCAGATGACAGCAACCTCAGTTCAACTTCAAACATTGATCCGTTAACCACCCGGAATCCACCCGAGGCCCCCGGGACCCCGTCCAATTATACCAACCTGTTCCAAAACATAATGCGGACTTGATCGAGGCCTCAAATCACATCAAACAACGCCAAAATCACGAATCTCACTAAAATTCAAACTTTAAGAACTTGAAATTTCAAACTTCCACATATGATGCCGAAACTATCAAATCACGTATGATTGACCCCAAATTTTGCACACAAGTCCTATTTGACATTATGGACTTTCTCCAACTTCCGGAATCGCATTCCGACCCCGATATCAAAATTTTCCACTTCCGGTCGGATTTCTCAATAATATTCAAATTTCTATCTTTAGCCAAATGACTTCAAAATGACCTACGGACATCCGAATTCATTTCTGATCGCGCTCCCAACTCCAGTATCACCATACGGAGCTATTCCCAGGCTCGGAATCCCAAACAGACATCAATATCACTGAGATGCACTTCAACCCAGATTTAGTAAATTTCTTCAAAATGCCGACTTCCACAATATACGCCGAAATGCTCCCGGGTTATCCAAAGCCTGATGCGTACATACGTCCAAGTCCAAAATCATCATACGAACCTGTTGGAACCTTTAGATCCTGATTCCGAGGTCGTTTACTTAGAATCCCATTCTTAGTCAATTTCTCCAACTTAAGGCTTCCGAAATGAGAATTTTCTTTCCAAATTAACTCTAAACTTTCTGAAATTCAATTCTGACCACACCTACAAGTCATAGTACCAGAAACGGAGCTGCTCATAACCTCAAACTGCTACACGACGCGCTAGAGCTCAAAACTACCGGTCGGGTCATTACACATGAAGCCTTCCAAGATCATTTTAGAAAGGAAAATGACAATAGGTGTATGACATACAATGTGTGATTAATATCTGCAAAATGTCTAACTCTAATACGTTTGTTGTTTGTCATTTTAAAAGATAAATTTAAACAGAGGTGATTGATTTGTGGTTTAAACTGGCGACTCACCCTTACATCACGAGATCAAAAGGAAAAAGTAAAATGGCAAGCAACAGTGAGAATGAGTCAGATAATGATGATGTTTATGGACAATTGGTCGAACAAGGTACGTGACTGGTTGAAGAAGTAAGAGTGTTGAAGCAACAATTGACAGAGATGTACCAAGCTTGGGTGAATGGACAAGCACCGCCCCCACTACCCATAGGGCCTTCGGACAATCTTCATAGTGTGTCAGTTGCAAGTCAAGTGCCCATATCCATAAAAAGTAATCCATTGTACCAACCTGGATTCAGTCTGAGCATTAACCTTCCCACTATCCCCAGTACCTCCATTCCACGTCCTCTAACCGTAACCCTCATAAATGACCTACCTACTGTACCCATTGTCCATACTTTCACTGTCCCTCAATCGGCTCTTGATCAAAAGTCCAACAATGATCCACAACTGAATGCTCATGATGCCCAACATTACTCTCCAAAATTGAATTTCAAGGTTCCAGATTCATACAAGCATACTCCTCAGAACATGTTCCCAGTTGAGATCGAAAAGCCTGACAAGAATATGGAACTAGAGGAAATGACTAGAAAAATGAAGAGCTTGGAACAAACCATGAGAAACATACAGGGTTTGGGATGCCATAAGAGTGTTTCGTTTAATGATCTATGCATGTTCCCCCATGTTCATTTTCCACCTGGCTTCAAGACCCCCAAGTTTGACAAGTATGACGGGCATGGTGATCTCGTTGCCCATTTGAAGAGGTATTGTAACCAATTATGGGGAGAAGGAGGCAAAGAAGAATTACTCATGGCTTATTTTGGGGAAAGTTTGACAGGAATTGCTTCAGAGTGGTTCATAGATCAAGACATCTCTCACTGGCACATTTGGAAGGACATGGCTCAAGACTTTGTCCAAAAGTTTCAGTACAATATTGATATAGTGCCAGATTGATCCTCTCTTGTCAACATAAAGAAGAAACCAACAGAAAGCTTCAGAGAATATGTAATCAAGTGGAGAGAGCAGGCTGCTAGGGTCAAACCACCAATGAAAGAGGCAGAAATGATTGTCTATTTTCTCTAAGCTTAGGATCCCGATTACCTCCATTACATGTTGGTCGCCATTGGTAAGCCTTTCGATGAGGCAATTAAGATTGGTGAAATAGTTGAGAATGGCATGAAATCGGGCAAAATTGTGAGCCAGGAAGCCCTTAAAGGCGACCACACAAGCAATTCAAAGTGGGTCAGGCAGTTTCGGAAATTGGAAAAAGAAAGAGGAAGGCTCCATGATGGCATCTGGGTTTGGGAGAGTTCAAAGAGGAATTATTTCTTCTTATGTGCAATTCCAGCAAGGACAATCCAATTCTCCTCAACATTACTATCCACCTCAGGGTCCCCGGTACTCAGTTCCCCTGCAACAATACACAGTGTTTAATGTCCAGGCTTATGCTAGGCCTCCCAATCACCAACAATGGCGGGCACCGATTCCACAAGGCTCCCTTCAACTGCGCCCGAATTTTCAGGCATCATATAATCCTCGTCCCCGACAAGGATATGTGAGAGAAGAGGAGCCAAAGAAAGAGTTCACCCCAATTGGAGAATCGTATACAAGCCTATTTCGAAAGTTGATGCAATTGAATTTGATTGAACCTTTCATGCCGCGTTATGTGAATCCAAATTCAAAAGGTTTTGATTCCAATGCAAGATGTGAGTATCACTCNTGAAAATTTGATTGAAGCAAAGGCAATTGTGGTAACAAACAATGAGGATACTCCTAATATCACAAACAACATGCTCCCAGCTCATGATAATACACATTTTATTGGGATGATTTGTGATGATCGGGATTATAAGCTGTCTGGAAAGACAGAGATAGTTGTTGGAACCATAAGGCATGAACCAAAAATGATAGTAAGCCCTCTGCAATTTTCACTGTTGATTGTGAAAGGTGCGAGTTCTAGTTTGAACTTGGAAGGTTCTGAAAAACGATTCTCTATGTCCCTAGAAGCACAAAAAAGGTTGAGGTTCAATTGGGTGGGCCAAAACTTTACATCCTTGGGGGCATTTAAAAGATCGTTCCGAATAATATTTTCAGAAATATAACAGAGCCAGTTGTGATCCGACCTGTTGCACAATTCCCAGTGACAAACACAAAAACTATTCCCTGGAATTATGACAAGCTTGTCATGACATACAAAGGAAAAGAGATAGTTGAAGAAGAAGAAGATGAAATGGTGGGCTTGACCCACTCTGGAAGGTGATATTCAACATAGGAATTGAGAAAATCTAAGCAAGCCAGGGAAAGTCACTTGCCAGTGAAAGAACCCGCTGCAGAAAAAGAAGCGGAGGAATTCCTTAAGAAGATGAAAATTCAAGACTACTCAATCATTGACCAACTAAGGAAAACACCTGCTCAGATTTATTTGTTATCTCTGCTTTTGCACTCGGAAGAACATCGCCGTGTGTTGATCAAAACTCTGAACGAAGCATATGTCTCAGAAAAGACAACGGTGAATCAGCTAGAAAAAATGGCTGAAAGATTCTTTGAAGTGAATAAGATTTCTTTCAGCGATGATGATTTGCCTGAGGAAGGGGCTGGGCACAATAGAGCTTTGCATCTTACGGTCAAATGTGAAGGGCATTACGTGAAAGGAGTCATGATTGACGGAGGCTCAAGTGTAGATGTATTCCCTCTTTATACTCTATAAGAGCTGAACATTGACACTAACAAAATTCGAACTAGTAATGTCAGCATCAGAGCTTTTGATGGTTCAAGAAGAGACACTATTGGGGAAATCGAACTCACCATGACAATCGGCCCGGTTGATTTTAACATTGTCTTTCAAGTGTTGGATATGAAAACTTCCTATAATTTTCTTCTAGGAAGACCGTGGATCCATATGGACAGAGCTGTGCCATCCACCCTACATCAAACGGTCAAATTCGAGTATGAAAGGCAAGAAATTGTTGTTCATGGGGAGGACGACTCATCCGCCTATAAAGACCCGTCCATTCCATGTATCGAGGCCAAGAAAGGATGTGAATCCCTCATATATCAAGCATTTGAGGTGATTGAGGTGAAGTAAGTGGAAGAAGGAAAAACAATTCAATATCCCCGTCTGTCAGCCACATCTATGATGGTAGCTTCGCTGATTTAAATGAACGACTATGAACCAGGAAAAAGATTAGGATCCTCTATGCAGGGAATTGTGAACCATATTGCTCCATTTTTGAAGAAAGATATCATTGGTTTGGGTTTTAAACCAACGTCATCTGACATAGACAGAGCCAAGGCCCGCAAAAAGAATGGTTGGAATTTGTCCAAACTAATCCCTCACATTGCCTATTCTTTTATCAAGCCACAATTTGAAGAAGCCCAAAATCCTTCTACTCAGGATGACATTGATGAAGTTTGACAGAGTCTCAAGGAGATGTTCTATGAGATCAATATGGTTCAAGTTGGTGAAGGCCCTAGCCGTGCAAGTGTTCANATTGCCTATTCTTTTATCAAGCCACAATTTGAAGAAGCCCAAAATCCTTCTACTCAGGATGACATTGATGAAGTTTGACAGAGTCTCAAGGAGATGTTCTATGAGATATGGTTCAAGTTGGTGAGGGCCCCAACCGTGCAAGTGTTCAGCTGATTGGTCCAGATACCTCACTCAACAACTGGGAAGCAACTCCTCTTCCCATCAGGCAGGAGTCTTGGTAGTCTGTTTTGTTGCTTTTTCTGTATTTGGATTATTTTAAGGGTTGTAATCCAGATATTTTAGTTTAATTTCTTTTCTTTGATGTTAATCCTTCTATCCTTTCAAATTCAATGAAATGAAGTTCTAGCTTCATAGTAAAATTCTGTCTTTTCATTTCCCTAATTTTTGTAATTTCTTATCATTTTCAGTTTCGTTAATGCTGGTTTTAAAAAACATGACATGCACGCGGAATTCATGCCCAGATCTTAAAAAGTTGTCTAATCTCGAAATAATGAATCAAGAAGTTAAGTATGATGAAGATGAGTCTTTTAAGGAAATAAAAAGGGAATTGAATCAATTCGAAAATAAGCCTAAGCCTAACTTAAATGAAACTGAGGAAATTAACCTAGGAAGTCCTGAAGAAACCAGAGAAACAAAAATAAGCATTCATACTGAACAAAAGACAAGAGATGCCATAATTCAAGTTTTNTGGTCGTATGATGACATGCCGGGTTTGAGTGCCGATTTAGTGGTTCATTAACTTCCCAAAAATCCTAATTTTCCACCGATCTAGCAAAAGCAAAGGAAGTTTAAGACAGACATGAGTGATAAGATTAAAAAAGAAATCACGAAGAAACTAAGTGCAAATATGATCAGGGTCGTCCGATACACTACATGGTTAGCAAATGTTGTCTAGTGCCAAAGAAGAATGGGAAAATCAGAGTTTGTATTGACTATAGGGATTTAATCAAAGCAAGTCCAAAGGACAACTTTCCCTTATCTAACATTCATATACTTGTTGACAATTGTTCTAAACACGAGATCCAATCTTTTGTGGATTGTTATGCAGGGTATCACCAAATTCTGATGGATGAAGAAGATGCAAAAAAGACTGCCTTCACCACTTCATGGGGAACTTATTGTTATAGGGTCATGCCATTTGATTTGAAGAATGCAGGGGAAACTTACATGAGGTCCATGACAACCAAATTCCATGATATGATGCACAAATATATTGAAATGTATGTTGATGATGGGTGATCATTAAGTCCAGAACACAAGCTGATCATGTGCAAGACTTGAAAAAGTTCTTTGAAAGGCTGCGAAGGTACAATCTCAAACTCAATCCAGCCAAATGTGCATTTGGAGTTCCTTCTGGGAAGCTTTTGGGTTTTNGCTGATCATGTGCAAGACTTGAAAAAGTTCTTTGAAAGGCTACGAAGGTATAATCTCAAACTCAATCCAGCCAAATGTGCATTTGGAGTTCCTTCTGGGAAACTTTTGGGTTTATAGTTAGCTAAAAAAGCATCGAGTTAGATCCCTCCAAGATAAAGACCATTCGAGAGTTGCCTACTCCGAGAACAAAACAGAAGTCATGAGTTTACTCGGGAGGTTGAACTACACCAGTAGGTGTTGATAACCAGTTTTTCCTCAAACTATTTTAAAATTACATGTATACCTTCAAAATCATGCTTTCATAGCAATTGGTATTTTTCTATAATGTTCCCATATTTTTATTAATTTATTTTAATTTATCCAGTATTTTATTTCTAATAATAAATTACCAAATCTTATTACAAATGATTTCAAAAGCATTTCTTGATTTAATGTATTATTTCTGATCCTATTAAGACCAAATTATTTCACAATTAGGCGAATTCACAGTCTTTGGCTATAATTGTAATAACTTTGCAATTATAGCCTAATCATATGTTTTATACTATTTTTATCCAATAATTAGTCGTTTGACTTTTTTAATACCTATTAATCATTGTAATTTAATTTACTAAGCATCAATTTTATTTTTTACAATTATCAGCTATTTTAGAAATTATTTTAGTTAATTTTAATTGGGTATTTAATAGTTAGCCACACTCTATTTAAATTCTACCCTAAATCCAACCGGACCCCTTACCTACTTAACTAACCCAAATACCCAGCCCAATCTTCACAAATATACCCAGCCCAATTCCCCCTTTCAATCTGAGCCGTTGATTATTTCAAATCAATGGCCTAGATCAACCCTTACCTAATTTAATCCTAAATGACTACCCCCCCTTCTCATTTTCCCCCGTCTCACTTATCACTCGTCTCTCTCTCTGAATCCTCTCACCTCTCTCTAGACCCTTCGTCTCTTGAGCCCTGCCTCTCCCTTCTCCGGCCATCTCTCGCCGGAAACCATGACCTCTCACCATCTCCTAGCATGTGTCTCACCCCATGCCGGCTTGACACTACCTTGAGGTCTTCAAGTGATCCTGGAGCGGTTCGACTTCCACCCATGGCCTTTCATGCCATTTTCTGGCTATCTCCGACCGTTCGAGTAAGATCTATTACTTTTCGGCTAAGACCGGTAATATTTTGGGGGTTTTCCTTATCCTTTCTGGGTTCTCTTTGAAACCCTAACTCTTAAAACTCCCCTATTCTTTTAGATCTGTCATAGATCTGTGTATATTATAAAGTTTTTATATGTTCTCTTCAAAAAAAACTTTACTGTTTCCAAACGTTTCTTCATCTCAAAATTAGGGTTTCATAACCCCTTTTACAAAACGATTTTTCTTCTGCTTTTTAGTATCATTCTATGATTCCTACTATGTTTTAACAATTTATTTGAAGTTTTCCTTTCGTTTGACTTAATATGATGAAAACCCTAGGTTCTTAGATTCTGAATATCTTTTTTTGACTGATATGTTCGTTTAATCTATAAACTCTTGTTTTCTCGTGAACGTCTTAAGGTTTCTATGAGTTATGCCCTATTTTGCTCATTAAGGTTTCCGATTTTGGTTTTTTCTGCTTATATTGTGTTCGTCCTGTTTAATCACTCTAGTTATTGCTACTTTGATTTCTTTCTACCATAATCATTAGGGTTTCTGATTCTCCCTATTATATCATGTTCGTTTGTTAATTCCTTTAATTATTTACTATGTGCTAGTATTGAATCCCTGATTCTATGTGACTTTTACTTGAGTCTCTGATTTTTACTTGCCTATTGCGTGTTTATTCCGTGTATCTATAGGTATTTGTGATAA
Organism: Nicotiana knightiana; assembly: GCA_005239525.1. Taxonomy (NCBI): domain Eukaryota; kingdom Viridiplantae; phylum Streptophyta; class Magnoliopsida; order Solanales; family Solanaceae; genus Nicotiana; species Nicotiana knightiana. The sequence continues at coordinate 93,852 of ML431665.1, forward strand.
TCTCCCCCTAATCAGTACTACTCCTGTTTAAACCCCTAATTTCCTATAATTGATATCTCTTGCTATTCTCTTGTGATGTTTTCCCTAACTGATTTTCAACCATTAAACTATTCTCTTGCCTTATTTTGGTCGACTATGCTGTCACATGGATTCTTATGTTATTTCCTTAATTGAAATATTCCGAACCTTGTCTCAATTGCATGTCCTATACTTGTATTGTGCTAAATTATCTTCCTTATATGTTATATGCAGTCACATATGGTATCTTTCCTTATTTGTTGTCTGCATATTACTGTTTGAACTTAACCCCTTCAATTAAGGGATATCTATACTGATTTTATACTGATTGATACACAGTCCCTTAATTATGGGTTAATTTTGATTCCAACCTTATTTGACACCTGTTTTCAAACTATATATACATTACCTCTCATTAGCACAAAGACACGAACACATTGTTCTAGACCCTCTCTCTCACACACACACAAACATACTCATTGCTCCCTCTTACTTTCCTACACATTCTTTCTTGCTTCTCTTATTGACGATTGGCTACTCAGTCGACTGAAATTCAAGACTGAGTAACTTATTACTGCTCTACTACTCGACTTGCTCTACTGCTCTCTTACTTTGCACATTACTGTCCTATTACTCTACTTCTCTGCCCACTACTGTTCTATTCTCTCAATCTTGGCTGTTATGTCTTCTATTTGATTTACAACATCCAAAATAACATGTTCATGTTTGTATTGCACTTTCTCTTATTCCTTTAGTGCTTCTACTTGTGGTTCTACTGTTTACCCTGTAACTAGCATATCTATTCTGTCTATGTGATTTCCCTTCCCCTTATTTCAGCATGTCTACTGCTTCTCTTATTTGTTTGTTACAATTCCGCCCTATCCCCTGACCCCAATACATGATAAGCATGTAGTTCTAAACATAGTGTGTACTCTAACACCTCTCAACCTGATGCTATTTGGATCCTTATATGAATCCTTGTAAAGGACTATGCTATGACAGTTTAAGTCTTGTAATACTTTTCTGAGGCCTACTTGCGTGCAAGCCTGTTCCTATGTGCTTCATACTTGTCCCCAATCCCTCATCTCCCTGCTTGTGGTTGCTGAACTTGTCTTAATTCCTGTTTATTGTTTTGTGTGTGCTGTTTGAGTATGTTGGTTGTGCTACTGCCTTACCCGTTTCAAGCTAATTTTTATTAAACCTCTCTCTTTATCAAAACTGTTTTAAAACTGTTCTTACTCATTATGAGCACTTCCACTATACTCTTAGACATTAGTTTCTACCCCTCTTGTGTGAGCATTGCCTTGGGACCCTTGAGCTCCCTCTGAACATTGACACACAAGAGATGGCCTTTACACACTGTACTTACTCAAATTTGGTTATGACTCTGGGTGTGAGCACTTCCCGGGACCCCTTGAGATCCTTAGGGAACTCTGACACACCTGGATCATGTGAAAGGTTGTGAATAGAATGGAAATGAGTCATTCTGGAGATTCTGGGCCTATCAGTAGGCTTCCTATAGTATAACTTCTTTTCATTATTCAGTTATGTAATTCATGCAAATGGCCTGTAATAATTGTTGTAAATAAGTTTTTGGGGATGGATAGTGAAAAGGGAGGGGTAAATATGCATGCTACAACTATTGGAGGGTAGAAGCCATTCTATTAGGTTTTATTCCCTATTTGCGCAATAGAAACCATGCTTAGGACTCATATGTGCAAGATCATGCATTAGAGACCATGTTCCCTAGGTCTTACACTTATTGTTTTCAGCATCTATTGGCATCTCATTTCGAAAGTCCTGTGCTAAAATCTGCTAATAACCAGTACTTTACAATCATGCTCTACGCTGCCATGTACACTTAGAGATCCTGTTTAGGATAAACAACACTAATAAACATGACATGTCTACATATCCTGAACCATGTTTAAACAATGCAATATTTGTGCATTTAGAGATCATGTTTAGGCTTCTAATTCTTCATCATTCTTCATCTATGTGCACTAGATACCATGTCCTTAGGATTTCATCTTACTCGCTTAAATACACCTACTGATGCATGAAAAGGAGTAAAACAACTTCACTCAATTCTCGCAATCAATGGGTAATAATTCTGTCTCACACCTAGGCAAGTCATAGGTAATCAACCATAAAGAAATAAAACAAGAACTGTCCTTTGTGATTAGTGTTCAACTGTCAGCATGTTTAAAACCACTAGGCAAGCCTGATTAAGACTTCCTCTCTGAGTTATGCAATAAATCTTTCTTTGTATTATCATTTAGATACCATGTTTTAGGATCTGAATCAAAAGACCTTAACTGTGTATGAGTCATGCTATTTATGTGTACTATGTGTGGGGGTATACTTGAGCCCCTTAATTGCTTTCCAAGTTCTTCCCTTATGTGCAGTCCTACCTGTTTTGTTATCTGTCGCGCTAGAATTTTTACCTTTAAAACTTGAGGGTCTGCCTAGCACCTCCCTTTAGGATATGAGTCCTAATTTCCTCCGGGACTGATAGGAAGGGACGGGTAATAGCATGCAATAGAGGCCGAGACCAACACTCGATTTAGTTATTTTCATGGGGTGGGAAATGGTAGAATATGGATATGATGCCCGGTGCGCTAATACCATGTGTAGCCCCTCTTCGAGGAGTGATTACCGGGTATTGCATTGATGTGATCCATATTATTATAAACCTAGGATACCCTTTATATTCTTAGATCGTAATCCTTTCAAAATCTAACCTTCTTTACTATTTACAAACATCTGCATGCTTAAGACTTAAATCCCCTCTTATTTGAGCCTTTATTTTCTTGTTTGCTAAGCCGTACAAATTCACAAAAGTTGTTTGGCCGGGAACCACACTTGTGGATCCTGAGGGGTGCCTAACACCTTACCCTTAGGATAATTTCAAGCCCTTACCCTATCTCTGGTTAACAACGTATTTGTAAATGAAACTCTTTGGTGTCCTAACGCACCTTTAAAAATCGTTAGTGGCGACTCTCAAAACCACAAACCCCTTTCCCAAAAGGAAAGAGTTGTATCAACCAAATGTCATAAACCCGATCTCCGCGAGGAAAGAGGGGGCACGACAGCATGGCGAATCTGTTGGGGACTTTTAGGCTTTTACCATTTTCAAATTGCTTTGTGAATTTGTACCACTTCCCATTTTCCTTATGTGCAATTACTTGTTTATTTCTTTAAGCATTTAGTTTTTCTTCAAAAGTAACTGACATGTTTTTCTGTTTTCTTCCTTTGTAACCGCTTTTAAATTATAAACTGCTGTATTTACTGCTTTCATAACATGCAAATACATGATTACATGTTTTATTGTTTATTGCATAGTCATGCTCAACCTTCATACTCCACTCGTGCAAAACAAAATACTATAGCAATGCTTGATGAGTGGTTGCGCTCTTCCTATATTATTACCCCTTAAATTCGAAAAGGCTTATTTGTGGTAAAACTAGTCGATCAGTGGTGCAGTCGACGGTTCCGTGCCTTTACCCCCTTGAGTTGTACGCTCAAGAGTACCAGTCTAAAACCCCATTGCGACCTTACTCTATTATGTTGTTTCATGCATCATGGTCAAACCTAGCCAGGCTAAAGTGTGGTCCGCACTATAGCTTTTAAGATTGCCTTATCCAAAATAGTCGAGTCTATTGGGGGTAAGGGCCTAACCTTGTTTGCCTTTTAGAAAAATGAGGCACGAAGTCCCCAGATTCGACATGATCCCCAATATCCATCCAAGATTGCTAAGTTGGTGGGAAGATTTACATTCTAGTGACAAAACTCTCGTCAGAAAATACTTGGGCAATCTACCATCTCTCCTAGAAATCCAGCCTAACAACATGATAATAGAGGCTGCTACCCTGTTCTGGGATCGTGAAAGGTCCGCATTACGCTTTGGTGGCATTGAAATGACACCTTTGCTGGAGGAAATAGGAGGACTGGCTGGACTAGTATGGGAAACCCCGGGGTTGCTAATGCCTGAGAACCACACATGAAAAGGTTTCCTCATCATTAGGGTCTAAAGAAAAATGCAGAAATGGTATGCTTAAAGAAGTCATGCATCCCTTTTGACTACTTGTACGAAAGGTACGGTCATAAAAAATCATACCGTACCTACCACAACGAGTTTGCCATTACATCCTTGGGACACATCCATCGTAAAGTATTCGTCTTCGTGTTTTTCTTCTTGGGTCTGATTGTGTTTCCAATAAAGAAGGAAAGAATCCACACTAGACTGGCCATGGTAACCAAGACACTAATGGAAGGAATTTGTGGGAAAAACTTTAGCGTTGTGCCCATGATCATTGTAGACATATATCGAGCCTTGGAAAAGTGTTAACAAGAGGCAAGACACTTCGAAGGCTGCAATATACTACTTCAGCTTTGGCTCATGGAACATCACCAAAAGGGAGAATACCGATAAGAAATTCATCGAAGAGTTTAGGATGACCACATCGCTTTCCACCATCCAAAGCGAATGAATTACATACCCGGCATGTTTTGCTCAGCCTGAGAACGCCAAAGGATGGGTCGAGCTCTTTGATAATCTGACTGAAGAACAGGTTCAGTGGATGTTCGAGTGGTTTCCGACAGAGGAGTTCATAGCCCGTTCCATAGATGCACTGTTGCTAATACTAATTGGTCTAAGATGAACATACCCGTACGTCCCTCTTCTAGTTATGAGGCAAGCGGGTAGGAAGCAAGTCATACCTAGGGTCGACAAGATGAGCCATCTTCGAGCTGACTTCCAAAATGACGATAGTCCTCAAAAGTGCCAAGCCCAGCACATGTGGCACTGCAAGATTGTAATGGAAAAGGACACCATCGAGCCAGATAGATATCATGCCGGTTGTACCCCTTTCTATCCTGGTTGGTTGGCAGAAAATTGGGGTGGTCTGAGCGAGCTAGGGTTCGTTCAGGGCCACAGGGTTATAGATGAAAAGGCCGAGGCACAAGTCAAATACAACCAGCTGCACAAGAAGACCCGTGAGTGAGGATGAGCACCACGAAATACATAAGTATAGCAAGAAATTGATCGAGGAATGGAAAGATATGGCTATCAGCACCAACAAAAGGTTAGGGTATTTGGAGCGAGGCATAGTGGAGCTAGAGGAAAAATTTCTCAAAAGGATTGAAGACTGTCAAAAGGCTGAAGGGACTGAAGGAGGACATCTAGCTAGAGAATACCTTTTGCTGGGACTCCGGGAGTTGGGGAAACTATACGAGGGAAGCAAGAATGCCGAGTCTGGGGAAGGTCCTTCTGGGACCAAGTAGATAGGAATGTCTTTCTTTTACTTTATCAATGTAATAAGGCCAATGGCTATTAGTGACCTTTACTTCCTGTTTATTTAGTGTCATTTTGGGATTCGTATATTTTCTTATCAATAAAATGAGGCTTTTAGCATCTTAAGTTCTCCAAATCAATTCATCACTAGGCCTACCTCGGGCACAAAATAGGTCCCCAAATTAGGACGCGCTTTACATTCCCACACTATGTGTTTAAATACCGCAATACTTTTCATAATCCTCACTGACTTGGCTACCTTTTGTTTTTGTTTTTGTTTTCTCTTTCTTTATTTATTTATTCCCCTCCCCAAAGGTTAGTTCGTGCACTCTGGCATCATCATTCTATCTTACAAGTTCCAGGGGCCCTCCACCCTCTCCTCCTCTTAGTCCTCCCAAAGGCAAGAACAAAGGAAAAAAGAAAATGAAAGATTCAGGCAACAACAGAAATGAGAATGTGGTTGAACGGGTAGAGGCCACTGATGTCCAGGGTATTCAGATTCAGAATGAAACTGTGTCGCATCTGGAACGGAAGTTGTCAAAGTTTCAAGAAGAACTTGATCATGTTCGGAATTTGGAAAACCTGTCATTCTCCCTCAAAGTCCCAGACATCAACATCCAGAATCCTACACCTCCTCAAAACATCCCAAAGCAGCAAAATCATCCCGCAGCTCATCATCACACCACCCCACCAAAGAACCAAACTCTTCCAGCACAATTCAATGCTTGCCATACTCCAAATAACACTCCACTGCTTATCCCAGAACCTCAAAACTCCACAAATGACCATTTCCATAGTCATGCGCCAGGCCACCATAACAATCCCATCTACGTGGAGACCATGCCACACTCCACTCCCCCTATCACATACACACCTTAGTCTGACTAAAAGGACCTTCATATTAAGAACATGGCCGAGGAACTTAGGAAGATGACCAACCGGGTTCAAGGCGTCGAGGAAATCAAGGGAGTCGAAGGGTTGAACTATGAAGACCTCTGCATACAACCCGATGTCGAACTGGCCGAGGGATACAAACCTCCTAAGTTTGAAATGTTTGATGGTACATGTGATCCAAGGGTCCATCTGAGAACTTATTGTGACAAGCTGGTTGGAGTAGGGAATGATGAAAGGATCCGCATGAAGTTGTTCATGAGGAGCTTGAAAGGAGATGCGTTGTCTTGGTACATCAACCAAGATCCCAAGAAATGGTCGAATTGGGTGAGCATGGCATCAGACTTTATGGACAGATTCAGGTTCAACACAGAGAATGCACCAGGCGTGTTCTATATTTAGAATTTGAAAAAGAAGCCCACGGAGACATTTCACGAGTACGCTACTTGTTGGAGGTCCGAAGCTGCCAAGGTCAGACCCGCCTTAGAAGAGGAGTAGATGAACAAGTTCTTTGTCCGGGCCCAGGACCCGCAGTACTATGAACGATTGATGATGATTGAGAACCACAAGTTCTCCGATATTATCAAATTAGGTGAATGGACTGAAGAAGGTATCAAGGTCACAAATTTTGAAGCCTTGCAAGCTACAAACAAGGCTTTGCAGTCTGGTGGTGTGTTTAAAAAAAGAGACGCGGGAGCCGTGATGGTTGCACAAAGAACCAAATCCCCACTCAAATACCAAACTTACCCAACACCGCCACTCACATATCAACCAACCCCAAATTACCAAGCACCCTCACCCTCACCCTCATACCAAGCTCCACCACCCACTTATCAATCACCTCCACCACCAACTTATCAATCACCTCCACCAGCACATATCAACCTGCTTCACCCAGATGCTCACAACCCGCTCCTATCTACCACACTTACAATTCCCAACCATCTTATTACCAATCACCCCCCTACCCGTCAAAATTTCCCTATTCCTCGTCCTAATTTTGATCGCAGACCTCCAAAACAGTATACCGCCCTCGCTGAACCCATCGACCAGCTGTATGAGAAGCTCAAAGATGCTGGTTATATCACCCCCATCCCTGATGCAACCCTGAGAATACTTCTCAAGGGGTCAACCCAAACAAGTCCTGTGCATACCACTACGGCATGAAGGGGCACACCATCGATGAATGCCGCTCTTTGAACGACAAGATACAATCCCTGATTGACAACAAGGTCATCATGGCAAAGGAATCCTATCCAAATGTCCGCAACAATCCTCTTCCGGACCATAAGGGTGGAGGCATACACTTGATTGAAATAGAAGATGATTGGGACCCCGAGTGATCAATCGGGTTGATCGCAGAAGGCGATGATCCAAAGAATCACTCTCAACCCGATCATAGTCCAGATTCAACTATCTAAGGATACTGAGGTAAATATGTCCATTCCTCTTGAGTTTGAAGCAGCGTCACCTGCAAAGACACCAGTATTGATTGAAGTTGAGTTCATGTCTCCGGCAAATGCACCTGCACCATTTGAGGTTCAGTCTTGCCACCCAAGGCACATGTTCCACTTGAAGTAAGGATAGCCGCACCAATTCCGGTGGCAATGTCGACCAAGCCACCCTTCTATACAAATGCTGTACCATGGGACTACACAGTCGAGGCGAGAAGGAAAGACAAAGTCAATACTGAAGAAGTTGTTGCAGCGCAGGTATGCCAAGAACTGTAGAGTCTATACCCATGAACATATGACTGAATCCAACAGGCAGGCTTCTAATCGACCTCCCATTATCGAGACAGGTCCGGACGACCTTTGGAGGAAAGTACATGCCAAAGAGTATTCGGTCATCGACCAGCTGAACAAAATGCCAGCACAAATATCCATCCTCTTTTTGCTGCAAAATTCCGAGACGCATATGAATGCTTTATTGAAGGTTTTGAATGAAGCCTATGTGCTAAACACATCACTAGTGGAGAAATGGATAATATGGTGGGCCAAGTGTTGGAGAGTCACAAGATCACTTTCCATGAGGAAGAGCTACCTCCTGAAGGGTTGGGCCATAACAAAGCACCGCACATCTCTGTGCAATGCGAAGATTATTTCATCACCAGAATCCTGATCGATGGAGGATCCAATCTTAACATCTGTCCGCTGATAACGCTCAAGAAATTGGGTAAAGGGCTGCCTGAGATAAAGGATGGAGCGATCAACGTGAAAGCCTTCGATGGTCCACCATTGGTGAGATCAACCTATGCCTGCAAATGGGGCCAACCTGGTTCGAGGTGGACTTCCAAGTGATAGATGTGCCAGCGTCCTACAATTTGGGACGACCCTGGATCCATGCTGCTGGGGCCGTAGCATCAACGCTACATCAGGAAGTGAAGTTCGAGTGGAACCACCAAGAGGTGATTATTCATGGTGATGGTAGCAATCCTATTTACAGTCACCAGACTATCCCAGTGATTGAAGGAATAAGGAAGCCAGGCGGAGAAACTTACCACCATATTGAACGGGTCAACACTATCGACAAAGACAAGTGGTGGGATAGCAAGATCGCAAGCATGATGAATTAGCGAGGGTGCGAGCCAGGTAAAGGGCTCGGCAAGAACCTTCAGGGGATTTCCAAACCTATCAAACTCAAGAAGCATGGAACCACTTTCGATTTGGGATACGAATGCACTTGGGAAGAATTCAAAAATTGGTCGCCACCATGGCGCGGTCCTTATTACTCTTTGGAGCAACCAATACCGCATCTGGAGCAGACCTTCTAACAAGCCGACATTATTTATGGACCAGATGAAGAAGAAGCACCTACAGCAATGAGGAACTTGTTTCCGAAGGACAGTGATATGGACTGCTGTGTTGTTCTCGAGAAGGAGGGGGAGGAAGGCCCTTCTATACATGTTGTGAGCAGAGGGACGTACCTCAAGAATTGGACTGTCAGGACAACCAAAGCTCGATGAGCCTGGGGTAGCAAGGCTAAAACGAGCGCTATTCATTGTTTTTCTTTACAAAATATTTCTTTTTTCGCATTCCTGCAATAAGATCTTCTATGTTCAAAACAATCGTTCAGTTTATCAAAAGCATTTTTAAATTTTTCTTATGAATCAATATTTATTGCTATCATTTTTTCTCTCATTATTTTACCTATAAAACATTGCTATTACCTGTCTTGATGAACCGATGACTGTGACATACACGAGACAACGCAACAAATAGACATGGATTCAAAAAAAGATGACATACCTGACGAGATTGTCAAAGAAGTTGAGAATTTTGAGAACAGACCTAAGTCTAACCTGGACGAGACTGAAAACATCAACCTGGGAGATTCAGAAACTGTCAAGGAAACACGAATCAACATTCATTTATCGTCGTCAGGAAAGAAAGAATATGCAGAATTTCTAAAGGAGTATGAGGACATATTCGCCTGGTCGTACGACGACATGACTGGTCTAAGTGCGTCTATTGTGGCTCACAAATTTCCAACCAATCCAATGTGTCCACCAGAAAAACAAAAGCTCAGGAAGTTCAAACGCGACATGAGTCTGAAAATCAAAGAAGAAGTCACCAAGCAGATCAATGCCAATGTTCAGGGTAGTTGAGTACCCGACATGGTTAGCCAACATTGTGCCAGTACCAAAGAAGGATGGGAAGGCCAGAGTCTGTGACGACTACCGGGATCTCAACTGGCTAGTCCAAAAGACGACTTCCCTTTGCCAAATATACATATCCTGACTGACAATTGTGCCAATCAGATCTGTATGGATGAGGAATATGCTGAGAAAATGGCTTTCATTACACCGTGGGGAGTGTACTTCGAAGACTATCCAACAACTTCTTTCACAGTGGAGGAATCCTATATAGGAGGACTCCTGATTTGGGATTATTACGTTGTGTCGATGCAAAGGAAGCATCCAAGCTGCTAGAGGAGATTCATGCTGGGACCTGTGGCCTGCACATGAACGGTTTTGTTCTGGCAAAGAAGATACTCTGAGCTGGTTACTTTTGGATGATTATGGAAACGAACTGCATCCAGTATGTCCGGAAATGCCACCATTGTCAGATACACGCAAATATGATAAAGATACCTCCAAACAAGCTTAACACAACAAGCTCACCATGGTTGTTTGTCGCTTGGGGCATGGACGTTATTGGACCAATCGAGCCTGCCGCCTCCAACGGACACAGGTTCATTCTGGTAGCCATAGACTATTTCACCAAATGGGTCGAAGCAGTATCCTACAAAGTAGTGACTAAGAAAGCGTGGCAGACTTTGTCCGCGACCGTATTGTTTGTCAATTCGGGATTCCTGAGTCAATCATCACCGATAATGGTTCGAATCTCAACAGTGATTTGATGAAAGCTATGTGCGAGGCTTTCAAGATCAAACACAAGTCCACAACTTATAGACCTCAGATGAATGGAGCTGTAGAAGCCGCCAACAAAAATATCAAGAATATACTAAGAAAGATGATAGAAAGGCACAAGCAGTGGCACGAGAAGTTATCATTTTCCTTATTGGGATATTGCACCACAGTTCGCACCTCAACATGGGCAATTCCCTATATGATAGTTTATGGTACTGAGGCTGTTATTCCTTCCGAAGTTGAGATTCCAGCTCTAAGAATTATACAAGAAGCTGAGCTCAGCGACACAGAATGGGTAAAGAGCCGTTATGAGCAACTAGCCCTCATAGATGGAAACAGAATGAATGCAGTCTGTCACGATCAACTCTATCATAACAGAATGACCTGAGCCTTCAACAAGAGAGTCAAGCCTAGACAGTTCACACCGGGGCAGCTGGTGCTGAAGAAGATCTTTCCACATCAAGATGAAGCCAAAGGGAATTTCTCTCCCAACTGGAAGGGTCCCTATATGGTTCACCGGGTACTGACAGGAGGAGCACTTATACTCGCAGAAATGGACGGAGAAGTCTGGCGAAAGCCAATCAATTCAGATGCAGTCAAACGCTACTATATGTAATCTTTATACTTTCTCAATGATGTAAATTGAACTACGCCGGACCTGATTCCCATTTAAGAAGGGATACGTAGGAATCCCTATGATTTCGGTCACAATTCAATAATAATTTCATTTTTCACCGCAATTGGAAACTGGGGAAGAATTTTGAGGAGGACCCTCAAAATTTTGAAGCAAGTTCAGCCAATCGCCGCACGAGCAACAACTACAAGCATTCATCCATCCAACTGGGGCAGAATTTTGAGGAAGACCCTCAAAATTCTAAAGCAAGATTAGACAATCGCCGCACGAGCAATAACAAGAAGTATTCATCCATCCAATTGGGGAAAAATTTTGAGGAAGACCATCAAAATTCTGAAGCAAGATTAGCCAATCGCCGCATGAGAAACAGTCAAAGGCATTCACCCATCAAACTGGGGAGGAATTTTGAGGAGGACCCTCAAAATTCCATAGCAGGAGAGGTTGCAATGTCCCGAGCCATGTCACGGTCTTCGGTTCATCCCAAAATTATTATTTTTTAATTATACATTATGCTTTTACAAAATCATGCATGCTTGTTTTTGAAACAACTTTGTTTAGCAACGCTACCCCAATAATACAGACAATAGCATTAGATCGAGCCCAGCAAGTCAAGAAAAGCTAGTGGGAATACGAACTAACCCCCCCCC
>ML431665.1:105739-132913 GCA_005239525.1 Nicotiana knightiana
TTTGGTTGCAGGCACTAAGGTTGCAAAATCCCTAAATGAACTGTCCTCCCAGGGGACAAACGTTGTCCAAAATACGACTCTCAAAGCTGCTGCACTTGCCGACGTTCGCACATGCCTTAATGCTCCGCAGTCACAATGCTCTCAATAGTCACAATGCCGCAATTCATCACCAGCTAAGAATTCCTACTTTCATTTTATTTCTTGCATAAGGTTACCTTTCTGCCTTCCGAGGTTAAGATCTACCTCCATCTACATTTTGCATAAGGCTACCTTTCTGCCTTCCGAGACTAAGCATTGTCTCCATCTGCATTTGCATCTTTTCATAAGGCTACCATTCTGCCTTCTGAGACTAAGCACTGTCTCCATCTGCATTGCATAAGGCTACCATTCTGCCTTCCGAGACTAAATGTTGTCTCCATCTGCATTTGCATCTTTGCATAAGGCTACCATTCTGCCTTCCGAGGCTAAGCTCTGCCCCCAATTTACCTTTCGAGACTAACGCTATCTCAAGCACTATTTACTTCGCTTTCCTTTCGGGCTAAGCTCTGCCCTTTTATTCGCAAGACTAAGCTCTATATCATCAGATCATTCTATTGCATGGGCTGAAATATCGCCAACTCATCCAAAGGCGTCATCGTTCGGAGGCACCATTTTCATGGCCCGAGAACATCATTTTCATGGCCTGAGGATCTCTTTCAACCTCTGCATATCATTATTCAAAGGCATCATGGTTCGAAGGCACCATCCTCATGTACCGAGAACATCATTTTTATGGCCTGCGAATCCTGCATCAAGCAATTCATAGCCCAGGATGTCATGGTCTGAGGACGTCATCCTTAACCGTCCGAAGACATCATTCATGGTCCAATGGAAATTTGCATCATGTTTAAATTACGCACAATATATGCTTGTATTATTTATTTGCAGGTAATCCGGCGAGCAAACTGCCATCCTGGTAGGAGCGGTCCCGCTCCAGTTTTCCTAACAACCCCGTAACCCGTTTGTGCACCTAACCCTATACTTTGCGTCCGTTCTTGTAAGAAACTTCATCGGTATACTTCACTGATAAATCCTGAACTACATACGGCTTGATTCCTGCAAAACCAAGGATATGTAGGCAACTCGAAAACCAGGGTGCGGCCAGAATCTCTCCAAACCGCCTCACTCGGTCAAAATTGGCCATCGTGTCTTTACCCGACAACTCTTTCATCCTTCCTGGGTAAAGAGGGGCAGCTGTTGATACCTAATTTTTTTCTCAAACTATTTTAAAATTACATATATACCTTCAAAATCATGCTTTCATAGCAATTGGTATTTTTCTATAATTTTCCCATATTTTTATAAATTTATTTTAATTTATCCAGTATTTTATTTCTAATAATCAATTACAAAATTGCATTACAAATGATTTCAAAAGTATTTCTTGATTTAATGTATTATTTCTGGTCCTATTAAGACCAAATTATTTCACAATTAGCCAAATTGGCACTCTTTGGCTATAATTGCAATAAATTTGCAATTATAGCCTAATCATATGTTTTATACTATTTTTATCCAATAATTAGTCGTTTGCATTTTTTAATACTTATTAATCATTGTAATTTAATTTACTAAGCATCAATTTCACTTTTTACAATTATCAGTTATTTTATAAATTATTTTAATTAATTTTAATTGGGTATTTAATAGTTAGCCACTCTCTATTTAAATTCTACCCTAAATCCAACCGGACCCCTTACCCACTTAACTAACCCAAATACCCAGCCCAATCTTCACAAATATACCCGGCCCCATTCCCCCATTCAATCTTAGCCGTTGATTATTTCAAATCAACGGCCCAGATTAACCCTTACCTAATTTAATCCTAAATGACTACCCCCCCCCCCTTCTCATTNCCGTCTCACTTCTCACTCGTCTCTCTCTCCGAATCCTCTCACCTCTCTCTATACCCTTCGTCTCTTGAGCCCTGTCTCTCCCTTCTCCGGCCACCTCTCTCGCCGGAAACCATGACCTCTCACCATCTCCTAGCCTGTGTCTCACCCCATGCCGGCTTGACACTACCTTGAGGTCTTCAAGTGAACCTGGAGCGGTTCGACTTCCACCCATGGCCTTTCATGCCATTTTCCGGCCATCTCCGACCGTTGAGTAAGATCTATTACTTTTCGGCTAAGATCGGTAATATTTTGGGGTTTTTCCTTATCCGTTCTGGGTTCTATTTGAAACCCTAACTCTTAAAACTCCCCTATTCTTTTAAATCTATCATAGATCTGTGTATATTATGAATTTTTTATATGTTTCCTTCAAAAAAAACCTTACTGTTTCCAAACATTTCGTCATCTCAAAATTAGGATAACCCCTTTTCCAAAATGATTTTTCTTCTGCTTTTTAGTATCATTCTATGATTCCTACTATGCTTTAACAATTTATTTGTTGTTTTCCTTTTGTTTGACTTATTATGATGAAAACCCTAGGTTCTTAGATTCTGAGTCTCTTTTTTTGACTGATATGTTCGTTTAATCTGTATGAACTCTTGTTTTCTCGTGAACGTCTTAAGGTTTCTATGAGTTTTGCCCTATTTTGTTCATTAGGGTTTTCGATTTTGGTTTCTTCTGCTTATATTGTGTTCGTCATGTTTAATCCCTCTAGTTATTGCTACTTTGATTTCTTGCTACCATAATCATTAGGGTTTCTGATTCTCCCTATTATATCATGTTTGTTAATTCCGTTAATTATTTACTATGTGCTAGTATTGAATCCCTCATTCTATGTGACTTTTACATGAGACTCTGATTTTTTACTTGCCTATTATGTGTTTATTCCGTGTATCTATAGGTATTTGTGATAATCTCCTCCTAATCAGTACTACTCCTGTTTAAATCCCTAATTTCCTATAATTGATATCTCTTAATATTCTCTTGTGATGATTTCCCTAACTGATTTTTCAACCATTAAACTATTCCCTTGCCTTATTTTGGTCGACTATGCTGTCACATGGATTCTTATGTTATTTCCTTAATTGAAATATTCTGAACCTAGTCTCAATTGCTTGTCCCATACTTGTATTGTGCTAAGTTATTTCCTTATATGTTATATGCAGTCACATATGGTATCTTTCCTTATTTGTTGTCTGCATATTAACGTTTGAACTTAACCCCTTCAATTAAGGGATATCTATGCTGATTTTATACTGATTGATACACAGTCCCTTAATTATAGGTTAACTTTGATTCCTACCTTATTTGATACCTGTTTTCAAACTATATATACATTACCTCTCATTAGCACAAAGACACGAACACATTTCTCTAAACCCTCTCTCTCACACACACACAAGCATACTCATTGCTCTCTCTTACTTTCCTACACATTCTCTCTTGCTTCACTTCTTGACTACTGGCTACTCAGTCGGATGAAAGCCAAGACTGAGTAACTTATTACTGCTCTACTGCTCTACTTTCTCAACTGCTCTCTTGCTCTGCACGCTACTGTCCTATTGCTCTACTTCTCTGCACACTATTGTTCTATTCTCTCAATGTTGACTGGTATGTCTTCTATTTGATTTACAACATCCAAAACAACATGTTTATGTTCGTATTGCACTTTCTCTTATTCCTTTTATGCTTCTACTTGTGGTTCTACTGTTTACCCTGTAACTAGCATATCTATTATGTCTATGTGATTTCCCTTCCCCTTATTTCAGCATGTCTACTGCTCCTCCTATTTGTTTGTTACAATTCTGCCCTATCCCCTGACCCCAGTACATGATAAGCATGTAGTTCTTAACATAGTGTGGACTCTAACACCTCTCAACCTGATGCTATTTGTATCCTTATATGAATCCTTGTAAAGGACTATGCTATGACAGTTTACGTCTTGTAATACTTTTTTGAGGCCTACTTGCGTGAAAGCCTGTTCCTATGCGCTTCATACTTGTCCCCAATCCCTCATCTCCCTGCTTGTGGTTGCTGAACTTGTCTTAATTCCTGTTTATTATTCTGTGTGTGCTGTTTGAGTATGTTGGTTGCGCTACTACCTTACCCTTTTCAAGCTAATTTTCATTAGACCTCTCTCTTTTTCAAAACTGTTTTAAAACTGTTCTTACTCACTATGAGCACTTCCACTATACTCTTAGACATTAGGTTCTGCCCCTCTTGTGTGAGCATTGCCTTGGGACCCTAGAGCTCCCTCTGAACTTTGACACACAAGAGCTGGCCTTTCCACATTGCACTTACTCAAATTTGGTTATGAATCTGGCTGTGAGCACTGCCCGGGATCCCTTGAGATCCTGAGGGAACTCTAACACACCTGGATCATGTGAAGGGTTGTGAATAGAATGAAAATGAGGCTTTCTGGAGATTCTGGGCCTATAAGTAGGCTCCCTATAGTATAACTTCTTTTCATTATTCAGTTATGTAATTCATGCAAATGGCCTGTAATAATTGTTGTAAACAACTCTTTGGGGATGGATAGTGAAAAGAGAGGGGTAAATATGCATGCTATAGCTATTAGAGGGTAGAAGTCATGCTATTAGGTTTTATTCCCTATTTGCGCAATAGAAACCATGCTTAGGACTCATATGTGCAAGATCATGCATTAGAAACCATGTTCCCTAGGTCTTACACTTACTGTTTTCAGCATCTATTGGCATCTCATTTCGAAAGTCCTGTGCTAAAATGTGCTAATAACCAGTACTTTACAATAATGCTCTACGCTGCCATGTACACTTAGAGATCCTATTTAGGATAAACAACACTAATAAACATGTCATGTTTACATGTCCTGAACCATGTTTAAACAATGCAATATTTGTGCATTTAGAGATCATGTTTAGGCTTCTGATTCTTCATCATTCTTCATCCCTGTGCACTAGATACCATGTCCTTAGGATTGCATTTTACTCTCTTAAATACACCTACTGATGCATGAAAAGGAATAAAACAACTTCACTCAATTCCCGCAATCAACGGGTAATAATTCTATCTCACACCTAGGCAAGTCTTAGGTAATCAGCCATAAAGAAATAAAATCATAATTGTTCTTTCTGATTAGTGTTCAACTGTCAGCATGATTAAAACCAGTAGGCAAGCCTGATTAAGACTTCCTCTCTGAGTTATGCAATAAATCTTTCTTTGTGTTATCATTTAGATACCATGTTTTAGGATCTGAATCAAAAGACCTTAACTGTGTATGAGTCATGTTGTTTATGTGTACTATGTGTGGAGGTATACATGAGTCCCTTAATTGCTTTCCATGTTCTTCCCTTATGTGCAGTCCTACCTGCTTTGTTATCTGTCGCCCTAGAATTTTTACCTTTAAAACCTGAGGGTCTGCCTAGCACCTCCCTTTAGGATAGTAGTGCTAATTTCCTCCGGGACTGATAGGAAGGGACTGGTAACAACATGCAATAGAGGTCGAGACCAACACACGATTTAGTTACTTTCACGGGGTGGGAAAGGGTAGAATATGGATATGATGACCGGTGCGCTAATACCACGTGTAGCCCCTCTTCGAGGAGTGATTACCGGGTATTGCATTGATGTGATCCATATTATTATAAACCTAGGATACCCTTTATATTCTTAGATCGTAATCCTTTCAAAATCTAACCTTCTTTACTACTTACAAACATCTGCATGCTTAAGACTTAAATCCCCTCTTATTTGAGCCTTTATTTGTTTGTTTGCTAAGTCGTACAAATTCACAAAAGTTGTTTGGATGGGAACCACACTTCTGGATCCTGAGGGGTTCCTAAAACCTTACCCTTAAGATAATTTCAAGCCCTTACCCTATATCTGGTTAACAACGTAGTTGTAAATAAACCCCTTTGGTGTCCTAACGCACCTTTAAATATCGTTAGATGGTGACTCTCAAAAACACAAACCCCTTTCCCAAAAGGAAAGAGTTGTCTCAACCGAATGTCATAAACCCGATCTCCGCGAGGAAAGAGGGGGCGCGACAGTAGGTTCATTGCGCATCTTACAACCACATGTGATCCTATTTTAAAATTCTTGAAAAAGAACGCTGCTATCTAGTGGACATATGAGTGCCAAGAAGCTTTTGATAAAATCAAGGAATATTTGTCAAATCCCCCTGTTTTGGTTACGCCGAAACCTGGTTGGCCTTTGTTTTTATATCTGTCAGTAATGGATAGTTGCTTTGGTTTTTTTATGGGTCAACATGATGCCACAGGAAAAAAGGAACAAGCAATCTATTATTTGAGCAAAACGTTCACCACTTTTGAGGCCAAATACACTCTTTTGGAAAGAACATGTTGTGCCTTAACCTGGGTCGCTCAGAAGCTTAGGCATTATCTTTTGGCCTATATGACATACCTCATATTCTGAATGGATCCCCTGAAGTACATCTTTCATAAGCCGATGCCAACTGGTAGATTGGGAAAATGGCAAATCCTGCTCACAGAGTTTGATATTATTTATGTCACTCGTACTGCCATCAAGGCACAAGTTTTGGCTGATAATCTGGCAGAAAACCCAGTTGATGATGAGTATGAATCTTTGAACACATATTTCCCAGATGAAGAGGTTAATTTAATTGAAGAAGTAGTCCAAGATGACAGTCAAACTTGGAAACTATACTTTGATGGGGCTGTCAACATCAAAGGCATAGGGATTGGAGAAATTCTTGTATCACCTACTGGGCAACATTACCCTGCCACGACGCGACTTCATTTCTTCTGTAAAAACAACATGGCAGAATATGAAGCTTGCATCATGGGTCTCAACATGGCAATAAAACCTAAATGCGCATGAACTGTTGGTGATGGGAGATTCAGATATGCTTATTCGGCAGGCTCAAGATGATTGGGAGACTCGAGATATCAAGCTTATTCCATATAGACAATGTGTAGAAGATCTTAGCAAAAGGCTCAAGTCCATCGAGTTCAGGTACATTCCTAGGTTTCACAATGAATTAGCTGATGCCTTGGCCACCCTGGCCTCAATGCTTCCATATCCGGGTAATACTCACATTGACCCATTGGAAATTCAAATTCGGGATCAACATGGTTATTACAATACAGTTGAAGTAGGGCTAGATGGTGAACCATGGTACCGTGATATTAAACATTATCTGAAAACAAGAGAATATTCGGTACATGCTAATAGGGATCAAAAGAGAACTATTAGGCGACTCTCTAATGGTTTCTTTTTGAGTGGGGAAATCCTATACAAAAGAACTCCGGATCTGAATTTGTTGAGATGTGTGGACGCCAAAGAAGCTGAAATGATTATGAATGAGGTGCATTCGGGAGTTTGTGGTCCGCACATGAATGGGTATGTTCTAGCAAAGAAAATCCTTCGAGCAGGATATTATTGGCTTACTATGGAGCGAGATTGCTTTCGTCGATTGCTTTCGTTTTATTCGCAAGTGCCACCAGTGTCAGATTCACAGTGATTTGATTCAGAGTTATATCCTATGTCTGCTCCTTGGCCTTTTGTTGCTTGGGGAATGGACGTCATTGGCCCAATCGAGCCAAAAGCTTCAAATGGGCACAGATTCATCTTGGTTGCAATTGATTACTTCACCAAATGGGTGGAAGCTATTACATTGAAAGCGGTTACCAAGAAAGCAGTAGTAAACTTTGTTCACTCCAACATCATCTGTCGTTTCGGTATTCCAAAAACCATTATTACAGATAATGCTGCTAATTTGAATAGTCATCTGATGAAGGAGGTATGCGAACAATTTAAAATGGAGCATCGCAATTCTACTCCTTACCGGCCCAAAGCTAATGGAGCTGTTGAAGCTGCAAACAAGAACATCAAGAAGATTCTTAGGAAGATGGTCCAAGGGTCTAGACAATGGCACGAGAAACTGCCTTTTGCTCTTTTGGGATACCGGACAACNAAGGTATGTGAATATTTTAAAATGGAGCATCACAACTCTACTCCTTACCGACCCAAAGCTAATGTAGTTGTTGAAGCTGCGAATAAGAATATCAAGAAGATTCTTAGCAAGATGGTTCAAGGGTCTAGACAATGGCACGAGAAACTGCCTTTTACTCTTTTGGGATACTGGACAACTGTCTGTACATCAGTTGGCACAACGCCCTACTTGTTGGTTTATGGCACTAAAGCGGTCATACCTTCTGAAGTTGAGATTCCCTCTCTCCGAATCATTGTTGAAGCAGGGATCGAAGTCACTGACTGGGTAAAGTCTCGATTGGAACATCTGAGTTTAATTGATGAAAAGCGTTTTGCGACAGTTTGTTTTGGTCAGTTACGCCAACAAAGAATGGCACGCGCTTACAATAAGAAAGTGCGCCCAAGACAATTCGATGTAGGACAACTTGTTTTGAAACATATCTTTCCGCGCCAGGAAGAAGCAAAAGGAAAGTTCGCCCCGAATTGGCAAGGTCCTTACCTCGTCAAGAAAGTATTGTCAAAAGGAGCTCTACACTTGGCAGATATAGAAGGAAAGGTGACAGACATATCTGTCAACGCGGATGCGGTCAAGAGATACTATGTCTGACATGACTCTGTTGGGGCATTTTATACTTAGCATTCTCAGGTTGGGATGACGAAAGGCTATCATTCTCGCTACCCAAACACTGGTCAACCCTAGTTAGCCCTTTGAAGCCTTGTTTATATTTTTTCATTTTCCCCTCTTTTGGAACCAATGTACATAAAAAAAACAATCAAATCAAATAAAAAAAATCATCAAAACAAGTTCATGTTTGTTGAACTACGTCCGACCTGATTCCGAAATGATATGTAGGCAGCCTCACTCTGGGGTTCGGTCACACCAAAACAAAAATCCACATTTTCCAATATTCAAATAAAGTGGGGCATGGTTTTATTTTATTTTTGATGGTTGTTCCACCAAATGGTTCCAAAAGTTGTAATTCAGTGGACTAGCTCTCTTTACCTTTCCCTTCTAAGACCTTCTGATCAACTTTCGAGAATGCTAAGTCAGTATACTACGGGTGATGCCTCAACCATTGTAAAGAGAGAAAAATAAATGAGAGAGTCTTATTGGTGAAAACCCTCACGAGCACTATAAGGCAATGGTGAGTTGAGAGAAAGACAAATGGGAGAGGTCAGTTGATGAAAACCCACAAAGGGCATCATTGATCGATTTAGGTTTTCATATACCCCGGCACAAGCATGGTTAAGATAAAGAACTCAGTTTCAAAGTGAAGTTTACAACAAATTTTGAGAATTAGACGGTTCAGACGGATCGGGTATCCAGTCCAAAGTGCATGTCATGTTCATTGAAGTCAGCATATTCCTCCAGATAAGTCCTTTTTATTTTTTTTCTTTCTTCTCCCTGAAAGGGACGCTTCTTGATTAAGTTTTAATACCTATTAGTTCACCTTCTTGTTTTCTTTCGTACTATTATTTTTGAGTCCCTTTCTGTCTAATTTTGTCAAAGCAAAGCAAAGAAAAGGTCGCAAAATTGGTTACGGTTTTTCTGTTATATGAAGCAAAACTTTCTGGGCATGAACAACATGGGCAAAGGCATAAAGCCATCTTTGATTTTCCTTGACGAGCAAAAGGCTTGAAGGACTGAAAAATGTGTCAAGAGTCAACAAAAGTTACTTAGTTAAAAGTTATTCTGGGAGAAAGGTTGATTGCACCACAAACACAAATGGGGATAGGCGCAAAATAGGCAGGTTTTGATGTTGAGAAAGAAGATCTCTAGAAAGTAAGGACAGAGTCTCCCGGTAATTCGTACGACCATTGACAGAGCCAACGTTTATAACAAGTGCAATGAACACTAGGTCAAGTCGCCGAAGAGATCAAGTCCACAAACTGACCACCATTTTAAAACTAACAAATCTTTCTTTGTTCATAACAGGAACAGAACAATTTTAGGAAACAGTTTGTGGAAGGACGAACATCACCAAGTGAAGTTCTCAAATCCTTGATTTCCTTCTAATATACATGTAATCATGTTAATTTTAGTTTCATTATAAGGAATACCCTATCTTCACCTCGGGGTACTACATCCCCTGGTTGCATTACTTTCTGCCAACATAGGGTACGACATTCCCTAGTAGCATCTTAGAGCACCACGAGCCTCATTTTATTGCAAACATAGGGTACGACATTACTTAGTAGCGTCTCAAAGCGCCCCGAGCCTCATCTTATTGTCAACACAGGGTACTACATCCCTTGGTTGCATTACTTTCTGCCAACATAGGGTACAACATTCCCTAATAGCATCTTAGAGTGCCACGAGCCTCATTTTATTGCCAACATAGGGTACGACATTACCTAGTAGCATCTCAGAACGTTGCAAGCCTTATTTTATTGCCAACACAGGGTACTACATCCCTTGGTTGTATTTCTCATTGCTAACATAGGGTACGACATTCCCTAATAGAATCTTAGTGAGCCATGAGCCTCACCTTATTGCCAACACATGGTACTACATCCCCTGGTTGTATTTCTCATTGCCAACATAGGGTACGACGTTCCCTAGTAGCCTTCCAGAGTGCCACGAGCCTCATGTTATTGCCAACACATGGTACTACATCCCCTGGCTGCATTACTTTTTGCCAACATAGGCTACGGCAATCCCTAGTAGCATCTCAGAGTGCCACAAGCCTCATCTTATTGCCAACACAAAGTACTACATCCCCTGGTTGCCTTCCATAAAATTAACATAGGGTACGACATCCCCTATTATCAAAAACAAAAAAATAGCTCATTTCTCTTTCAATTCTTCATTCTGCAATAGAAAAGATAGTTTATTGTGTTTTTAATAACTCACAAAAAATTCCTAGTGCAAACTGGGGCAGAAAATTTTTGTTCGTTTTATTTGTTGTGGTGGCTTATAGGTTTTTCCGCAAATCACGGATTGGATGTGTAAAAAGTTAAGATTCCGGCTCTTGCCAAAGAAAGTGGAACGTTTGATCTCAATACCACCCGCAACCATCTTTGAGATAATGCATGTAGAGACATAGAATTTCAAGATCCATCTTCTTATCACCTGATCAAGAAGCAGGCCTGTGAGAATATTTCATAGTCTGTTACATCGAGAGCATCAAGTTTCAGTATAAACTCAATGAAGGAAGCAAGTGAAGAATCAAGACAAGACCCCAGATGACATTTAGATAGGAATTTTGTAACTCTTAGATTTCAAGAGTATGTAGTTTTCTTTTCATTTTGATATAATAGTAGGAACCGTGGATCGGAACGTCAACGCAACTTCACTCGACTCTCCCTCTAAGCATACTCCATCACTCTTCTTTCACTTGAACTACACGTGACCTGATTCCCTTATAACCCGGGATATGTAGGCGGCCTAAAACCAAGGCTCGGTCGCATTTTTTTCTTTTATCTTCTTTTCCTTGTTAAATAATAGTGAAGTCAAAAATCAGTCACCTTGTTCATTTTCTTTGCCTGAAAACTCTTCATGTTTCGAAGAAAAGAGGGGCATACTGTGAACAACTAATTTTTTACCATACTCAAATGTTATACTATTTTAGTGTAAAATATTCCTTTTAGGTCTAATCTTGATGTTCAAACTTTTATCTTACTCTTAGTAGATTTTATTTAAAAAAAAAAAAATACTCACATTCTTATAGTACAAATTTTATTTCTATTTATATATATAAAAACAAATTCACAAATATATATATATATATATACACACACACACACACATATATATACACACACACACATATGGTTCCTTTTAGTTGTAATGTTAATAAGTAAGCTATAGAGTCTTTCTTAGTATCATTTAAAGTATATGTAAATATTTAATTTTCCTATAATATAAGAATTTTTTGGTTAATATTCTTATCTTTATAATTTAATTAATCTTTCAAAAAAATGAACTTTAATAGATAAAATCTTTTTTTAAAAAAATCTGATTTTTTGTTTTATATTTTTATTTTACTAATCACATTATCCCCACTTTTCTAGCCTAATTCCCCACTCTTCACATCACTCACTTTCAGTTTTCCTCATATACAAACCTCTCACTTCTCACCCACTCCCCCACCTTTCACGTCTTTCTCTCATATTGCACACGCACTCACACATCCATCCCTCACATTCTAACTCCCCACATACCAACTACCCCTCCATCTAATCCCATATACACATACAATATATATATAGAAAACAAGAAAAGCACAAGAAAGAGAGGAGAAAAACTGACGGGAGGAATAGGAAAAGAAAGAAGAACAGAAAAAGGAAAACAAGAAAAAGATAAAAAGCAAAAAGAAAGATTAGAAGTGAGAGGGAGTAACAAGAAAAAAGGAAAAAAATAAGAACGAAAAGTTAAAGAGAAGAAAAAAGAAGAACGAAAAGTGAAGCATTAGTTTTGGATAGCTTGTTACAGATATTGAAGTTGGTTTTTTTTTGAAAAATAAAAAAACCAATCTCAAGTTTCATTCTCACAAAGCACGCAAAGTTGGGATTTTCTGTTCAAGATCCAGGTCTCAAAAAGTTCTCCTTGAGTTTTCGGCTCGTGGTTTACTGTTGTTCGTTGCTATTTCAAGTTCGACATTGGATATCTATTTGTTGGAGTTTTCTCAATATAGTAAAAGTCGTCATCACAAAGGTTCTTATTCTTCTCTTCATAGTTACAACCTGTGTTTAATAGTTTGTGGAGAAGTTTAGTTCTATCGTGAATTTGTTTGTTGGGACGCATATATTTAATTAAAATTAATTACAAAAAATTAAACATTTGGTGGTGACACTATATAACTTCTTTGATTATCGAGAGCATTTTCAATATGTCACGACCCAAAATCCACTAGGTCGTGATGGCGCCCAACGGCGGGGTCAGGCAAGCCAACACTCAATTTACTAAGGGTTCTTTCTTATTAGATTAAACATTTCAACATATACTCAATTTTTAAAACTTAAAACATAAGTCGACAAGGATAATTAGCCAGTTTTTAATCAAAAGCGGTCATGAGGAGGCGTGAGCCAATATATATATATATATATATATATATATATATATACAGACCCGTAATCCATAATAACTATCACGTGTGTGCCAGGAACTAGTGTCACCAGCCCTACGGGCATACTAACAGAATATACAAAAGATATAATATACAGTCCCACTGTCTGAAAGAAATAGACGTGAAATAAGCAAAAGAAACCCCATGGTGCTGCTGGAGATCGCCAGGAGAAAGTAGCTCAACGTGAAGTCAGGTCCATCTATAATCAGAATCAAGCTCTGGTCTGACAACCAGATGCACCAGCCTCGGAACCTGTACAATTAAGTACAGAAGTGTAGCATGAGTACATAAATATATATGTACCCAGTGAGTATCCCGCCTAACCTCGAAGAGGAAGTAACGAGAGGTCGACTGAACACTCACTAGGGTCCAACAATATAATTTAACAGAATATGATGAAAACAGTAGGCATGTAAAGGCAGTGAAGCAGCAAATATATATAAGGTACTGAAATCCAAGGAAGTACTGGAAATAAATAAACAACTACTACTTCACCTTCGCCCAAATATCTGTCAAATCAATGTCCATGAATTTAGTAACAAATAAATCATGCGCATATAGGATAAGGACAACCGGCCTGAGCCATAAGATAATTATATTTGTGCACTGCCGAGGGTCGAACGACCCGAACCATAAGTGCACCTTACCATAAAGTACTCACATCTATATACTGCCGAGGATCTGACGGCCCGAACCATAAGTGCATCTTTGTCATAAAGTAATCATCTCTATGCACTGCCGAGGATCGAACGACCCGAACCATAAGTGCATCTTCCAATTCGTCGTGGCGTACGACCCGCTCCCATAAGAGTGGGGGAAATCATACTCCGCTCACGGAATGTAAATTGCGAAGCGGTCACATGCACACACAATATTCCTTTTTAAATTACCTTTCAGTAAAAAATTCCTTACAAATTTTCTCAAATTCCATGATCTCAGGGAAATAAGCCGCATGTAACATTTAATTTATTAAGCATATAGTTCATTTCAAATAAAACACAAGGCATGATGTGGACCTAACTACCCGGACATAATAATAATAGCCGCTACGTACGGACTCTCGTCACTCTGTACGTACGTAGCCCGCACAATTATCACATATAGCATTTAAAACACCTACAGGGACAATTCACTCTTACGAGGTTAGAAAGGAGACTCACCTCGCGTCGCACCTACTCCCCGGGTCAAGAATGCGCCCGAAACTCCGAACTCGTCACCCAAAGGACTCGAAGCTAACCAAACGTTACGTAAATATATCAAACTATACTCAAAGCATGGAATTCTCCTATTAATTAGTCAAATTCATCATTCTTGAAGAAATTCCAAAATCCAACCCCAAGCCCGCATGCTCGGATTTCAAAAATTCTCGAAGGAAACACTCACCCATAACCTAAGGATCGTTAATATATGATTTTTGTATGAATTCACAGCCAATGCACGAGTAATTTTTCTAAATTTTCAAAGGCCTTAGGTTACTACCCAAATCCTTAATTTTTCACTAATTAGGTAGTTAACTAAACTAGGAATTCATGCATTAACTAACTTTAGGATAGAATTTACTTACCTCACAGTGGCTGGGTCGTGGGGCTCTTTTTCCAAGCTCTCAAAATCGCCTATGGTGGAAGAAAATGGAGTGGGAGATAATCCCGCACTTAAAGACCTTTCTTCCTACAGGGGTTTCCGCACCTGCGAATCGACGACCGCACCTGCGGTCTCGCACCTGCGGAAAATGGGACAAGAGCCCGGGCTCGCACCTGCGGGCTGGAGTCCGCTCCTGCGACTCCGCACCTGCGGGAAAGGAGCCCGGACCTGTGAGAACTGGGAAACCCACCTGGGGGTTGTACCTGCGAGGCCTAGACCACAAGAGCGGTCTTGCACCTACGACTGGGCAACCGCACCTGTGATCACACCAGATCAGGTGCACCAGCAACTGCTTCAGCTGGTTTTTGGCCTCGTTTGGTGCCCGAGAGGCACCTGGGCCCACCCGAGCCCCCGTACAAATATACCAACAAGTCCTAAATCATAATACGAACTTGCTCGAGTCTTCGGAACACCCGCAACAACGCTAAGACTCAAAATCACACCTCAAAACCCCTAAAACCAAACTTAGGAACTTTAAGTTTTCTTGATTTCGCTAACAGCGCGTCGAACCGACCTATACTACTCGGAATGACACCAAATTTTGCAGGAAAATCATAAACAACATAACGGAACTATTCCCGGTCTTGGAATTTTGTTCGGACCTCGATAACACAAAAACACGTCCCAAACCACAATAGGAACTTAAGGAACTCTTATTTCAATATTGGGCGCCGAAACGCTCCCGGGTCATCTGAAACCCATTCTGAACATACGCCCAAGTCCGAAATCATCATACGAAGCTACCGGAACCGTCAAAACTCGATTCCGAGGTTGTCTACTAAAAATGTTGACCGAAGTCAAACATGGCCTTAAAGGCCAATCTAAAGGAACCAAGTGTTCCAATATTGCTCTAAACACTTCTGAATCCCGGACCACCCGCCCGCGCAAGTCATAAATCACAATAAGCTACTATGGGAAGTTTCATATAGGGGAACGGGGTCTGACAACGCAAAACGACCGGTCGGGTCGTTACAGTACCTGTGCAATAAAAATGCACAGCAAGTGTAGCATGAGTACGAAAATAACGTGTACTCAGTAAGTCGCCCGCCTAACCTCAGAGAGGTAGTGATGAGAGGTCGAATTAGACACTTGCTAGAGGTCAATTTAGTATATTCAAATGTGACACTAAGCATGTTTATCATAGGCAATTTATTAAAATCAGGAATAAATAATATCAACTCCTTACACATTTAACACTTTAAATCTTTGTCATATTAATAACAATTAATCAACATGGGTGATTTAATCAAATAACAAATAATCAACCGGAAGAAACAACTTCTTCCAAATTTTTAATAACTTTAAATCTCTGTCATTTCAGTTGACAACTTAAAATTCCAGACCAGTAATCAGGGAAAATCACAGCAAATACGCAGTAACTATCATGTGCAAACAATGCCGAGGGTCGAACGGCGCGGACCAACAATAATAAATTGTGCACTGCAGAAGGGTCGAACGGCTCGAACTATAGATGCATCTATTTTTCCCCGCTCGCGAATCGATCATGCGACGCGGTCAACATAAAAATAATAAGGCTAGTCTGCTCGCGAATCATACCTGCGGCTCAAATACTCATATGTACACATATTCACATAATAAATCCGCATTTTTATCAAGAAAGCAGTTTCCCAAGAAAGTGATAAAATTCTTCTTAAAGGAACATGAAAAATAGCTTTTAAATCTTTGTTTTGAAACTCACTTGCCAAGTTTAATAATTTTCAATAATATAACCTAATATTAGTGGCAGGATCACATGTACAACACGTAAGGCATGCTAGTGGGTCCTAGACTACCCGGACATGGGATAATAGTAGCTACGCACGGACTCCCGTCACCTCATGCGTACGTATCCCCCTGCAGATGGTAGGACATACTTAATTAGTTCACCTAGGGGGACAATTCCCCCTCACAAAGTTAGAAAGGAGACTTACCTCGCTCCGAAATTCCATAACGGGCTTCCAAGCCCTTCCGATGACTCAAATCGTTGCAAAATGCTTCGAAACTATCCAAACAACGACAAACCAATGAAAATATACTCTAATATTTGCAACAAATTCCAAATTATATAATTTCCCAACCCCGCTCAGTGAATTGACCGAAATGCCCTCGAGCCCACGTGCCCGGAATCCGAAATTTCTCGAAGATATATTCTACCCATAGCCTTACTAGCTCAAATATACAATTTACACTAAATTCCATGCTCAAATTCGTGGTGGAAATCAAAAATACCATTTTTAGGTTTTCTTCAATATTTTCCACAATTTTCATGTGTAATTCCATGTAATAACCTTGTATTTAACTTAGAAACATGAAGGAATTACTTACCTTGTGATCCTTGACGAAAACCCTCTCTTGAAGCTCCTCCAAAATCGTCCACACCAAGTGAAAAATGAAGAAATGGCCCAAATCCCGTCTTAAAATAATACACTGCCCAGGCATCCTTCTATGCGATCGCACAAATGCCTCCGCGATCGCATAGGCCTTCTGTTCTGCCTCCATAAGTTCCCTACGCGATCGCACTCTCATTTCTGCGATCGCACAAGCCATTCCCAGGTCCCTCCAAATTTCCTTCTCTGCGATCGCAACTTCACCCCTGCGTTCGCATAGGCCAAAACAACAACCCCCACATTTCCTCTCTTGTGCGATCGCACAAGCCGAAATCAGCAGCCTCCCAAATCCTTCTATGTGATCGCATACCCACTCACGCGATTGCATAGATTAAAAACCTGCTGCACTCACACCAGAAAACCAGTAATCCTCACAAGGCAAGAATCGATCCGTTGAGCATCTGAAACACGCCCGAGGCCCTCGGGACCTCAACCAAAACTACCAACCAGTCCCAATACCTCATTCGAACTTAGTCGAGCCTTGAAATCACATCAAACAACATCAAAATCATGAATCACATCCTGATTCAAGCTTAATGAACTTAGAACTTTCAAACTTACACATTCGATGCCGAAACCTATCAAATCACGTCCGATTGACCTAAAATTTTACACACATGTCATATTCGACATTACGGACCTGCTCCAACTTCCGGAATCGCATTCCAACCTCGATATCAAAATTTCCACTTCCGATCGAATTTCTCGAAAACCTTCAAATTTCTATCTTTAGCCAAATGACTTCAAAATAACCTACAGACATCTGAATTCACTTCCGATCGCGCTCCCAACTCCAGAACCACCATACGGAGCTATTCCCAGGCTCGGAATCCTAAAAGTACATGAATATCACTAAAATGCGCTTCAAGCCGAACTTAGGAAATTTCTTCAAAAATGTTGACTTCCACAATATGCACCGAAACGCTCCCGGGTTATCCAAAGCCTGATCCGGACATACGCCCCAGTCCGAAATCATCATACGAACCTGCAGGAACCTTCAAATCCTGATTCGGTGGTCGTTTACTCAAAATTCTAATCTTAGTCAATTTCTCCAACTTAAGGCTTCTGAAATGAGAATTTTCTTTCCAAACCAACTCTAAACTTTTCGAAATTCAATTCCGACCACACCTACAAGTCATAATACCTGAAATGGAGCTGCTCACGACTTCAAATCGCTGAACGACGCGCTAGAGCTCAAAACGACCGGTCGGATCGTTATACAATATTTATTTCAAGTATCAAGTAGCTATGGTTTAAACAAGTTTCTGAATAGTCAACTTTAGAGTGTACTAACTAAAGAACTAGTATTAATCTATGGTTATGATATAATAAATTAGTTAATTAATCTATGAGAAGTACACATCAAGTTTTCCATTCTATTACACTCTCGAATCCATAAAGATACGGTATTACTTGATATGGTACCATGTAGTTCTTGCCCTCATATTTTGGTTTTTTTTTTTTGAAACTAATTTAATGGAATTTTTGTAGCTTCTGTTAAAAGTTTAGTTCATAATTTGTAATAAATAATTATTATTGTTACTTTTGTATATTATTTTGAGTTTAAGTATTATTCTTACATTATTGTTGAAACTATATTATGGGAAAGTTATTAATAAACTGAGCGTAGTGAGTGAGATATGTCACAAACTAATTCATGACTCGTTGCAATAAATAAATAAAATAATAATAAAATTACAAATAAATGTCTCGAATCTTAAAGAGACAAAACAAATGAAATACTCTAAAAATACTAGAAAAACTTTAGATGTACTTTAAATATTAGCTCATGTGTTCATACCCTAACCTTGGATTGATATGATTAAATAATAAAAGGATCATGTGCGCATTCTGCGTCTCGATGCCTTTAGATTTAAAATAATTATGTTATAACCATGTATATATTCCGCATCTTGGTTTAACATTTAATTTCAAAAAATTACCTTGTGTGCGCTCTGTATCTTGGTGAACATAGTTAATAAAATATAATAATTAATTAAGCGGTAATAAATAAGTCATAATCAATAATATACAAGAATAGATGAAAATTGATTTAAGCCTTACATTAATCAAAGCGACTGCGCTAGAACCACGGGACTCGAGGGGCGCCTTACACCTTCCCCTTGGTTAACAGAATTCCTTACTCAGTCTTTTGTTTCGTAGACTACAAATTAGGAGTCAAATATTTCTTTTAATAAGGGATTCAATAAAAGGTGACTTGGAACACCAAAACTCAATTCCAAGTGGCGACTCTAAATAATAAGTAATCCCTTTTCAAAATGTCACTTTAATTAGAAAAACTCTTCTAACTCAACCTCGTAATAGGGTTGCGCAGAACATAAAAGAGGTGTGACAACGGTAATCGGTAATTGCAAGGTACACCAGATCTAATAAACCCGCCGTTAGCTACGGGATCCTTCAATGTCTACTCCCATTTATACTTGTCTCTGTAATCCGTATATACTCATAGAAGAATATTTTAAAACAATATAGGCCATTTCGGTTCTTATCAAATCATGTAATTTCATTTCGAGAACAGTAAATTCAAGTAACGGTAAAACATATCTAGTTACAACAAGAATATTTAAAACAACAGTAATCATCTCAAATAACTATTTCGGTATCATATCGAGTAAAAGACTTGTCGCACATGCAACTCAAAATAATCGGTAACATGTCGCGCCTCTTTTTCTCACAAAATCGGGCTTCGACATGTGACAACTCTTTTAAGGAAGTATTAAAAGAGGAGAGTCGCCACCTAACGGTTTAAGGTGCGTTAGGGCACCTATTTACATATGACTCAGGTTTAACTAGTTTGCATAAGGGCTCGAAATTAGCTCGAAGAGAAGGTGTTAGGCACTCTTCGAGGTCCATAATCGTGGGTCCCGACCGAACTTGAATTATATGAATTAGTCAGATAAACAAAGACAGAGAAAAGTAAGAAGTTTGAAAAATTTTATTATCAGAAGACTTGAGTAAATACAAACATTTGATTCAAAGGTAAATGGGAATAAGATTGGGGGGGGGGGGGGGGGGGAGTTCCTAAGTTTATTAGCCTAAATGATCACCCCGTGCAACATAAATAATACTTCATAACTCCCTCAAGATGGGGTTTTACTCGTATTATTCAGCGGGCACAAACTATTATCTCCTGCTACCCAATTACTATCTTTAAGTTGTTACCTAAAGCGCACTAGTTGATTCTAAATCGTGCCTTATGCGTGCACTACCCGTCTCATACCTATTGTCCAAGAGGCATTGGACCTCTACTATTGGCGGTTCTAGACTTGACTTAGGCTGCTCAAAAAATGTCAAAACTAGGCGACAATTCAAAACAAATAGGACTGCAATTAAATACAGTAAAAGGCTCAAGTTATACTCCGCAACAAATGCACGCGAACAAATTTCTACGTTAGGCATTAGGCATTTTCAGGATTGAGAGAGATTGAAGTTGTTAAGACCTATAGACAAGGCTTCTATATGATCTGATCTAGATATGCAAGCATTTTCAAATGCGGAGTGCCACTTTAGAACTATGATTTCTAAATTACCAGTTTGTGAGTATTCGATACTGCCAAGTTGTTTATTAAGATTATAAGTTAATAAATCTATAGGCATGATCTCTAAGTGGTTTACACAGTAAGAGACTGTAAAGACCCATAAAATTTCACGGCTAAAAATAATTTCCAAATAGGTCCCCGTGTTGTTATAACTGTAGAAATTCTCAAAACGGACCCTTTTTGAGTAAAAAGTACCTCAGGACTTAAAAGATAAAATTTTCCAGATTTACGCACGTCTGCGGTCGACTATGTGATTGCAGATCAGGTATGCGGACCGCATAGTGGTCGCATACCTGAACAGTTTGCTGTCCATTTTGAGGACAGCTATGCGGCCTAGAATGCGATCGCATTTCACGAATGCGGGCTGCATAGTTGTCGCATTCTTGCACCTTGACTTTTGCGGAGGGAGTTATGCAACGCACTATGTGATCGCATAACAGGTATGCAGACCGCATAGTGGTCACATACCTGGGCAGTCTACTTTTCTTTTTTGGCCCATTTGAGGGCCAATTACGCGCCAGGAATGCGGACCGCATAACAGGAATGCGATCACCGCATTTCTGCTTCGGGACTGTTAAATTTCTAATTTCATACCCGACCCCCAGTTCATTAAAACACCTCCCCCTTTCATTTTAAGCACATTTTCTGATAAATTAGAGAGATGAGAGAGTGGATTCTAGAGAGAGAGAGAGTCCAACTTCATCCAAATTGTTCCTCCAACACTAATCAGACCTCGAATTGATCAAGTAGGACACCATTTTCTTCACTACAAGAGGTAAGCTTCTACCCCATCAACCTAAATTTTTAGATTTTTGTTAAAATGAAACATGGTTAGGTGAATTCATGAAGATAAGGGTAGGAGACTTGCATGTATGTAACCAGCTAATCATAATCTAGTAAAAGGAAATGGGTTAGAGTAATCTTTCACTAAAAAGAGGCCATTTAATCTAAAAGAACACTTAGTGCTTGATAAAATGATCAAGTGAGTTCAAGACATTATCACTGTTTCTAATTCTAAGTTAAATTATGCCACATTGTGAACTAGATTGAAGGTGCTAGAAGGTCCGGTGAATTGTGGTAAAAATTAAGGAAAAATCCCAAACCAAGGTATGTATGCTAACTTTAATCTTCGTAGAGTCACCTTGTTGGTGTCCAAACATTCGGTATGAGTTTATTGTTTAGTATATGTGAATTGATTGCCCAGTTGTGTTGAGGTGTGAGATTTCATTCTCTGATTTTTTTAGTCGACTATCGTGATAATTGAAATTGTGAAAGGTAACTTCTATGTGATTACTCTATCATGTGCAAGGTTCGTTAAATGCTTGAGTATGTTGGTATGAAAGAATGGTAACGAACTCAAATGCGTAAATGTAACTAAGTGATAAGGGTTGTGTAACAAGTGATGAAAGGGAGTTGTGAATTGACCTAACTGAACTAAATGACCATGGAAATAACGTATATGACTCACTGTTGGAAAAATTTATTGTGGTTTAACTTCATATGGATTGTGGGTTGTAATAAATTTATATTCTTGTTGATGAGCATCTTTGTGGTTGAATTAATAGGTGATAAAGACTATTGTGAACACATAATTGTTTGGGTGTTATGAAGTTGTACTCTTGATGATATGAAGCCCTGTGATTTAAATTGTGGGTTGTTATTATTTGCTATGAAATGTGAGTGTAAGGTGGGATCGGGTTGCACACCGCAACAGAAATGTAAGGTGGGATCGGGTTGCACGCCGCAACAGAAATGTAAGGTGGGATCGGGTTGCACACCGCAACAGAAGTAATAAGGGTGTGATGTGATTGTAAGGTGGGAGCGGGTTGCACACCGCAACAGAAATGTAAGGTGGGATCGGGTTACACGCCGCAACAGAAGTAATAAGGGTGTGATGTGATTATAAGTTGGGATCGGGTTGCACGTCGTAACAGAAATGTAAGGTAGGATCAGGTTGCACACCTTAACAGAAGTAATAAGGGTGTAATGTGATTTTACATGGGATCGGGTTGCGCGTTGCAATAGGGGAAACGATTGAAATAAGAAACTGTGGAAACCTCATTTGTGATCCTCTGTATCGCTGTGCAATATTTGTTTGGGTTTCTTTAAATGCCTCATATATGTGTATTATTCGATTTTACATAGAGTGATGTTTGTTGATATATACTAGTAATATTCAATGGTACTAACGTCTCTTTTGGCGGGGGCGCTACATCTTTTATATGGATGTAGGTGGTTCCATAGCAGGTAGATCAGTTCGCCGTTAGTGGTGCCTCCTCTTCATCTTTCATCAGTACTGGTGAGCCCCACTTCCTCCCGGGGTCGTGTGTAATTCATGCCATCTCTTTTGAATCTGTTATGTATTGTAAGGTATAGCCGGGGCCTTGTTGTCGGCAAGTATTGTATAAAATCCTAGTATTCGTAAAGGCTCCGTAGACCAGATATGGATGTATATATGTATTTTATGTAGTAATTGTACGTATTCGGAATCGTGGTCCGTATTGGAAAGTTATGTATGTATTGTGTATATTTTTGGGAATCAACTGTTGAAATGCTAAAAGAGAAATGAACTTAAGTTTGTAAACCCACGCTTAAATCCTAAGTTGTTATTTCATATGGAGCATGGTGCATTGTATACACGGGGGAAACCTTTGGGTAGGAAAGGCAAACCAGGTCCGCTTGACCGGGTTCACCAAGTTAGGTTCCGGTCTCGTCCCTCGGTTTTGGGGTGTGACAAACTTGGTATCAGAGCCTAAGGTTTTAAAAGTGTCCTAGGATGTCTCGGAACCGTGTCTAGTAGAGCCTTTCTTATCGGTGTGTTGTCGACCACATCTATAATTAGGGGGCTACATGGACATTTAGGAAAGTACCCTTTTATTGCTATTCTATATCGTGCGATGTGGTGGAAGGTGAGGTTGTCTATCTCTAACTCGTGCATTGTTCCAATTTTTAGTAAATGGCACCCAAGAAGAGAGCTCGACTCGGCCTAGAGGCCAATGCCACCCCAGGAGTGGCTGTGGATTCTTATGTGATGGTGCAGGTGAGAATGATTCCCCGACCCTGAATTTTCCTGACTCTTCCATCCCAGGCCAGGATATTCCTATTCCCGCTCCAGCGGAGGGTGCTATAGTCCCTCCCGCTGATGTTCCTGATCCTTCTTCAGTCCTAGCTTCCGGTCCCAGTATTTCCGATGGGGACCTCAGGGGAGCTATTCAGATGTTGACCCAGTTAGTGGCCTCCCAGGCCCAAAGATCACATGATGCCCCTGCATCCTCTAACTAGCAAGGGGATTCTTCGGGATCCAGGGTCAACCAGTTTCTGGGGTTAGCCCCTCCAGAGTTCGCAGGCACCGACACAGAGGCTGACCCTCAGGATTTCATTGACGAGATGTGCAAGACCCTCCGAGTTATGAGGGCTACTAAGACAGAGGGGGTTGAGTTGGCTTCCTATCGTCTGAAGGGAGCGGTATATTCGTGGTTTGAGATGTGGGAGGGGTCTCATGGGGAGGGGAGCGCTCCGGCAAAGTGGGATGAGTTTGTTGATGCCTTTATGGATCATTTCTTGCCTGCCGAGATTATGGCCGCCCGTTCTACAGAATTTGAAGCCCTCAAGAAGGGCAACATGAGTGTGTGGGAGTATCATATGGAGTTTGTGCGCTTGTCCAAATATTATGTTCACATGGTGTCTACTATGGAGGCTAGAGTTTGACGTTTTGTTCAGGGCCTTGGTCCCTTGGTTATTAATGAAGCTGCTACAGTTGTATTGCACTCAATTATGAATTATGGGAAAATAGTGGGATTCGCCCAGGCTACAAAGGCTCGAAAATTGAAGATAAGGATATAGAGAGAGATGCGTAGTAGGGCTCGGTCAGCGGGCAACCCTGGGAGCTCAGTTGGAGGTGTGAGATCGGCCCTTGGGAGAGGATCATCAAGGCCATCTCAGTCATATGCTCAGTCCTCAGCCAGTACGCCGCCATCAGGGCACAATTATCAGCAGGGAGGTCGTTTTGGACCCGATTCAGGTAGCAGGAGGTTCCATCAGTCGGGTCGTTTAGGTGGGAGGTTCCAACAGCAGCGGAGGGTCCCATTCCCTAAGTGTGGGAGATTTCATACTGAGCCTTGTTACTTGGATATTCCGTTATGCTATAGATGCGGAGTGAGGGGCCATGTTCAACGAGATCGTCGTGCGCCCAGTCAGGGCACAGGTAGGGGTGCTGCTCAGCCCTCCAGTTCATCAGCCGCTACGTCCTCAGCACACCTTCCAGCACCATCAGGGCACGGAGCATCTAGGGGTAGAGCGCGGGGTCAAGGGGGACCCAGCCGGTTTTATGCTTTGAGTGGTCGCCAGAGCACCGAGGCTTCTCTGGATGCTGTCACAGGTATTCTGGCTGTTCATTCTCATGATGTTTATGCTCTTATTGATCCTGGGTCTTCTTTGTCATATGTTACTCCATTTATTGCTTCAAGTTTTGGGATAGAATCCGAACAGCTTCACGAGACGTTCTATGTGTCGACTCCGCTTGGTGATTCCATTGCGGTCGTGCGAGTCTATAGAAATTGTGTTGTCACAGTGCATGGTCGAGATACCACAGCCGATCTTATTGAGTTAGAAATGGTAGATTTTGATGTAATTATAGGGATGGATTGTCTCTATTCGTGCTTTGCTAAACTCGACTGTCGAACCAGGATTATGAGGCTTGAGTTTCCTAATGAATCAGTTATCGAGTGGGAAGGAAATAATGTTGTTCCAAGAGGTAGACTCATTTCCTACCTTAAGGCCTAAAAAATGATCTGGAAAGGGTGCCTCTATCATTTGGTTCAGGTTGCGGACACCACTTCAGAGGTGCCTGCTCCCGAATCTGTGCCTGTTGTGAATGAATTTCTTGAAGTACTTCTGGACGAGCTTCCTGGGAACACCAGATAGAGAGATCGATTTTGAGATTGATGTATTTCCAGATACGCAACCAATATCTATTCCACTTTACTGAATGATGCCAACATATTGAGAGAGCTAAAGGAACAATTGAAAGATCTATTAGAAAACGGTTTCATTCGGCCAAGTGTGTCGCCTTGGGGCGCACCGGTTCTTTTTGTCAGAAAGAAAGATGGATCTCTTCGGATGTGTATTGATTATCGGCAACTCAACAAGGTCACCATCAAGAATAAGTATCCATTGCCTCAGATAGATGATTTTTTCGACCAGTTGCAAGGTGCTAAGTTCTTCTCAAAGATTGATTTAAGGTCCGGGTATCACTAGTTAAAGATCAGGGAACAGGATATTCCTAAGACTGCCTTCAGGACTCGTTATGGGCACTTTGAATTTCTGGTAATGTCTTTTGGGCTAACCAACGCCCCAACAGCTTTTATAGATTTTATGAATCGGGTTTTCAAACCGTTTCTCGACTCCTTTTTGATTATCTTCATTGACGATATTCTTGTTTACTCGCGGAGTCAGGAGGATCATGCTAATCACCTCAGGGAAGTTCTGCGGACCCTTCATCAACACCAATTGTATGAAAAGTTTTCAAAATGTGAGTTTTGGCTAGAATCAGTCACCTTTTTGGGTCATGTTATTTCCAGGGAGGGAATTCGGGTTGATTGATCACGCTCCACTATGTCTTATAAAAAGACTAAACGGGCGCTGCAAATATAATCTGGGGTATTAAGCCCAAAGTCGATCCCACGGAGAATTGAACGTATCAATTGAGTCTATAAAATACTAAAATGTTACTTAATCACTTTTCTCAAGACTTTTGAATATCAATTGGTGATGTTTAATTAACTCTACTAACAAAATAATAAACTAGTAATTGACTAACAATTTAATGTAAACAATGATAATAAAGGTCTAAGGTTATGGTTTCCCCCGTTGGTGAATTCTTTCTCGGATACTTCTTATAGCTTGATTAATCGTCTCTATCAATCATGAACACTCTATCTACCATAAATCTCTCTCAAGTAATTATGATAATTTACTAGACGCACTCTCTCAAGTTACGCTAGCTAGATCGCAATACAGTTCACTTTAGATTGCACCCGAGGTATCGTTATCTCTAATCCAACCTCTAAACCCTCGGTTATGACTTTCGTCTATACTCTGGGAGTGGTGTTGTTCAAACAATTACCTAAATATGCACTCTCTCTCAAGTAGATACATACTAAATAGGCACAGCTAATTGATGGCCATTCAATTAACTACAATAAGAACGTAGTTGAACAAATAGAGAATAATCAATCAAAATATATTAATATCAAAAGAAATTCATCCCCAACGGGTTCTACCAAAACCCTAGATTAAAAACTTATCTACTCATGTTTAAACGAAACAAAACTACAAGAAATTGCATAATTGAAATATAAAGTAGGAAATACTAGATGTAGAAATCGATGTTCTTGCACTTCAATGGAATTTTCTCCTTCCCTACTTTGATTCACGAAAAATCCCATGTAATTGTGTTTTAGGAGTCTATTTATAGGTTTAGGGTGAACCCTAACCGTGTAGGAGACTTCTATTTCAACCGGGAAACACTTAAACCCGTCAAAACACGATTTCTGGCGGAACCGGGGACCTAGCGTTTGGACCCAAACGCCTGGCTAACGCCAGGCTAGGGCTGGCGTTTCAACCCAAACGCCTG
>ML431668.1:0-85733 GCA_005239525.1 Nicotiana knightiana
TCTAATGTGATTTTACTACAATATCGGTGAAAACTTTGTAACTCTACTGTTCTAGTGGGTAACATTCAATTTTAGTGATGCTTCCAATGGTAAATGGAAATAGTGGAAGAATTAATGGCACAAGAGGCATGCATGTTTCATTTTTGTGAAGCCCATTTCAGCAGAGGAACTCAAGAATGTGTGGCAACATGTGTACATGCACCTGAAAATAGTAATGCAAAAATCAGAACATAACAAGGTGGGCTAATCAAGTTGAAGCAATGAGGTAGGCTCATTACTAGAAAAAGATGGGTCTAAGAGAATGGGAAGTACTAATGAGGAGACACAAGTTAAACGTAGTGGTCCGAATGTTCATATTTTACTACTGAATCCTCAATAATTGTGTATTTAGCCCGTCCTAAATTGAAGATGAGCGCGCCAGATTTGACTTGGAAACAAGTGTCCGTAGGTTTCTAAGTTTGTAAAAAAAGATGTCCTAGTTATGACATTTATGGTTCGAGGTTTGGTTGGATATTTTTCATCTTTTGGTCCTTTCTGCAGAAATACAGAGTACAAAAACAACAAGTTCCACATGTTCAACCAGCTAGCTACTTCAATTAACCACTTCAAGAAGCATACATACCTGAAGTTCCTACTATAGTTTCATCAAGTCAAAATGAATCGATTATGCCTCGAACGGGTGGAACAACATGGAACAAATTGCTAAAATTTATTAATTTCAATGGTGAAATAATGGCGGGAAATAATATGGACATAATGAACCCGAATTCACGTTTAGCCTTCGGGCCTTGAGGATGGTGCATGTATCCATTTAGGTTGGTATGATTGATGCTTATTCAGCCATGAGTTCCAAGATTGACTGACTACTTATTTTTGTTGACTGAGTTGCATTCATCACTCAACATTTTGTCTGATTTATGGAAAAAGGCCCTTAACTTGCTATTTTTCATCTGCATGATGTACGCATATCCATTCTTTCTTTCATCATACTGCTAGCATATGATTGATAAATGGCAAGACGTATTTATGATATTGTACATGGCTACAGAGTGACGATGATATTCAGCCAACGAGTGAGACCCGATGTGATCTAGGAGCTCTGGCATTCCGGTTGGGTATATGTACCTGATAAGTCCCTC
This sequence comes from Nicotiana knightiana, assembly GCA_005239525.1. Classification (NCBI taxonomy): domain Eukaryota; kingdom Viridiplantae; phylum Streptophyta; class Magnoliopsida; order Solanales; family Solanaceae; genus Nicotiana; species Nicotiana knightiana. The sequence goes on from ML431668.1 coordinate 1,140, forward strand.
ATGCGTCACGTGAAACCTACTGCAGAAGCGTGTGTATACCAGTCTCGTATATGTACCTGATAAGTCCCTCTAATCTCGTATTATTTATGCTGATTTGACTTGATTCATGACATATGTGTGTCAAAGGACTAAAATATAAAATCTTTAGGCTAATATTTGACACAAATGAAGCAAAGGTAGAATCTTTAATCTTGGAACAGTCTTAACTTAGTAAAAGACTGAATCTTTATAATCGAATTGAGATGATCGTCGTAAGAACGGTTTTAGCACTCATACCTTCTTTATTTGTTGGAATACCTATAAATTGTGCGGACATGAACTAACAAAGAAGGAAGAGGAGTAGCAGAAGTACCAACCCTCGCCATCACTATGGATTGTGACTTTCTCACTTGAGCTTTTTATCGAATTTCTATTGATGGGCTAGTGGGTCGGTCAACGATGCTGGTGGATACACGTGCTTCCCATACTCACTCTACACGTGTTTCACGTTTTGGGTGCAGGGGTACGAATTGAGAATCTTTCTTGGACCTGATTTGGGATATTTCGTGGGGTTCCAAGATATGCTGATGAGTGTCCCACAGTATCAGACTTAACTCTATCTTTACTATTTCTTTCTTATTTCCATTTCAGACAGTTTAAATATGTATTATGTTCCAACTTGTACTCGTCGTAGATGCTCATGTTTTGTGACTTTCAGATTTTGGGGTATTGTTTTGACTTGCACTATTACGTCCTTATTAGAGTTATTATGAGACGTATATTGTTTTTTTATTTAATTTATGCACTAATTAGTTATGTTTCGCGACATAGCCTTGTTTTGGGTAATTTGGATCGTAACACTATCCAAATAGGTGGTAAAGATTAAACTAGTGAAATATATATCATGAATCCACCTCTTCTCTATAATGCACCCATCTTCTAGAAATTCTGAATCCGCCTGCACGTGTATATGGTCTTAGATGCTATAATTCTTGAGGAACTCAAATATGATTGACTAAAACTAAAGGAATTGGTTAATTACATCTTTTAAGTGCGGAGGTTGATCTATTTTGGTTTTCTTATATAATTAACAGTAAAAGATATAATCAATATTTATTAAGTGGAAATATTTTGGTCTAACCTAGGTGAACCTCATTGCACTTATTTATGTAAGTTAACGGATTTAGTGGCATGTAACACACAAGATTACATAAGAAATCTAAGTAGAATAACCAAGGATACGAAAAAACATGCATACTCCTAAACTTAACAGATCATTTGAGATACAAATTTATCATGTTTCTAAAAAAAAGGTTTACCTACTTATATGTATTTACTCATCACAGAAATAATTTCAAAATAACATCTTGAAGTTCTCTCTATGTCTATCTACACAAATAACACTTTTTCCGTTTTTGCTGCTTTTACTAGATTTTGAGAGATAAAATTAATGTTTTATCTTCTTACACTTGTTTACTCGTCACAAAAATAGTTTCTAAGGTAAAATGATTTTTTTTTCTATATCTACAAAAATAACACCTTTTCCTTCTTTGCTGCTATAATTAGATTTTGTGAGATAAAATAGAAGTTTATTTAATGCTTTGCCACTTATGCTACGGACTTACAATGAACCAAATACTAGAAAAATTAATTTAATTTCCATGTTTTACCATTATCGCTTGTTCGTTAACAGTATATAGGTAATGAATTTTTTTTCTTTTTTTTTTTATGGTAGAAAAATAAATCTTTATTCAATCATCCCAAAAAACAAACATATACATTTTTCTCATTTTCCTATCTTTCTAACATTTCCATACCTCCACTATATTCCAATCTATCAATATATCCCTATACATGATATTTCTGTTTCTATCTATATAAATCCTCAAACTAGCTCATCTTTCCCTTGTTCTTCTTTTTCTGTACAGCTTCCAAACACCTGTATTTGCATGCATGTTGTATCTGCTCTAGTACTACTTGTGGCCTAGGCACTCTTTTCATCCATATAGCTTCATTTCTGGCTTTCCGTATGTGGTAAATGACTGCTGCCAGTACTGTCTTCGTGAATGATCTTCCAACTTTTTCTTTTGCAATTCTTGTCATCCTCCTCCATATGCCAGTTACCTCCATGTTCTGCATGTTCATCCCTAACCATTTTAACACTTCAGCCAAGCACAGTCTTGAGAATGTGCATTCAAAAATCAGGTGTTCGATTGATTCTGTTTTTCCCTCGCATAGCATACAGTCACTATCTTCAGTGATTTTCATTCTCAATGTTCTGTCTTTAGTCAGCAGTTGTTTCCTCATTACAAGCCAGCTGATAAAACTATGTTTAGGGACATTCATTTTGTTCCACACCTCTCTACACCAAGGCCATTGATCCAGCCTTCCTCTTCTCCAGTGGTAGTCACTCTTAATTGTGTACTTTCCTGTCATCGATTGTCATCCAATTCCTATTTATCCTGTTGCAAATGTATCACGTATATCACAGATTTTCCTCCAATACCAGCAACTGTTTTGGGGGGGACTATACATCCATCAATTTTCTCCCTTCAGATAGATGTGATTGATCCATTTCACCCACAGGTTGTCTTCTTTGTTTGCTATATGCCACACATATTTTGCTACAACAGCTTCATTCCATTTTATACATTCCTTATACCCAGCCCTCCTTCACTTTTGGTCTACAAACAAGGTCCCAAGCAACAAGCGGTACCTTATTGAATGTGCTTTTGCCAGTCCACAAATAGTTCCTACATATTACCGCAATATCTTTAAGCACCTTCTTAGGTAGGATGAATATTGTTGCCCAATATGAATGTATATTAATCAACACAGAGTTGATCAATTGGACCCTTCCTGCATAAGATAGACTCTTCGATCCCCGTGAATGTATTCTTGTACTTAGCTTTTCCACCAGCATTTCACAATCACTGGCTTTCAGTTTCCTCGCAGCTATCGGAACCCCTAGGTACTTAGATGGCATAGTCCCCTGCATATATCATGTTATTTCACATATGTTTTCCAAGCACTGCCTATCCATGTTAGCACTGTAAACATTTGACTTCCCAGCATTTGTACTTAGTCCAGAAGTGTTAGAGAAAGTTTGCAAACCCCTCAACATAAGCATAATACATATAAAGTCTTCACTTATCGCTTTTATCCATATATAGAAAGTCTTCACTTATCGCTTTCATCTAAGCACCATCCCACTTTTTGCTTCTTTTTCCGTAAATTCACTCATTCTAGTCCGTTTCATTATCATGGGGTAGCTGATGAGGATGAAATTGGGTTGATAGAGCAAGTTGCAACAAATATTTTGACACTCATGGATTTGTGCCACTAATTCCCGCATTGAGGGATGCAATTGAAGCACCGGGGAAGGTGAAAGGGGAGAAAACAATGAGTAGTGAACAAATGTTTGGTGAAATTTGCATTTCCCTATTTTAAAAATTTCAAAGCTGGTCAAGAAAAATCTTTCAACTAACAAAATTTCAATTTGTGTTCAAATTAAATGCATGTCCAGATACAACTCTAATTTTCATGTACAACTTTTTAACTTAACTTCAAATATAATTTTTTTCAAATTTTGCTGTTTTATGTACAAACGTCTATTTAGATTCCAATAACTATTGCCCTCCTATCACATAGGGTTACAAGGAGTACACAAATATGCAGTGTCAGTCGATACAATCATACGACGATTGACACCCTTTGTTATCGGTATAGAAATAAATTACTACTCAAAAGGCCCTTGTTTCATACAAAGGAAATGGCACAATTATCTCGTATATGAGGGGTTTGATCCAATCAAATGACGTAAGCCATGACCCATAGTGGACCTTGATCCAGAGACTAACAGACTATGGACCCTCTGAATGGGAAAGACAATAAGTGCAGAGACAATAGAGAAGGACACCGATTATAACTATATGATAAAGCCTTGTCCTTGTCCATTGTCTCTGCACTGACTTCATTTCCCATTAAGAGGTTCCATAGTCTGTTGGTCTCTTGGTCAAGCTCCTCTTTGGGTCGTGGCCTACGTCCTTTGATTGGATCAAATCCCGCATATAAGATAATTATACCACTTCCTTTGTATGGAACAAGGGCCTTTTGAGCGGCATATTTATTGCTATCACGGATAACAAGGGGTTTCAATCATCGTGTGATTGTATAGACTGACACTGCATTATTTGCGTGCTCCTTGTACGCCACTGTGACAGAAATGTTTTAGTTGTTGGAATCTATGTAGGTGTTTGGACATAAACATGTGATAATTTTAAAAAGTAGTATTGATGTTAAGTTGAAAATTTATATTTAAAAATTGAAGTTGTGTTTAGACATGCTTAACTTGTTAACAAGTTGAAATTTTGCAAGTAGAAAAGATTTTTCTTGACAAACTTTCAAATTTTGAAAAAAAAGGAAACACTCATCTTAAAAAATAGCCCAATGTACGTATAACCAAGCACGTGAATTGATGTTCTTTTTAATCTTCTAAGGAAACAATACTTCCACATCCATCAAGCATCCAGTCATGATCTTCAAGATTTAAAAACCGAAAAAAGTACTTTTGGAGCTTTGAGGTAGTTATTATATCAGCAAAACCTTTATAAAAACAATTTACCGTCTGAGAAAATGACGTGTCAAAGCAATGTTTATAATCGTCACTAATATCGTTTATAATCGTCGTCTTAGATTTTGTTTCCTTTATTGCTTTAATGAATCAGATGCAAAATGCCTCTTTTAGGTTATTTAATCATATATGATATAGTTACTATCTAACAAGTAAATTTTACTTCCTTAATTGGTCCATCCAATCTCTGCAAACAAATATTTATGATTCCTTAAATTATTCAATCTTTGTTGGAATTAATTATGTAAGGAGGATCAACCTTATGCTACATATTATCATTTTTGTTATTGTTGTTTTTCTTTTAGTTTTTCTAGTTTAACAAAGTTATCTGTATGCATGGTTAGATAGAACCCTATTAATTTTTTGAATATTAAAAAGTATACACTTTTAGTATTTGGGGGGGGGGGGGGGGGGGGGGGGGGGGAGGATATGGGATCTTACCTCCAATTATCCTATATTGGAGAATTAAGTTTGTTTTAAAAATTGTATCCATCCTTTTATATTTCTCTTTTTCTTTGTTCTCTAAGTGGTCATGACTATGAGTCTTTTAATTCTATTTAGTGATGGATCGATGTTATTGTAATTTTATCCCAAAGTACCCTTTTTGAAGTTTTACCTTGGTATTCATGACTTGCGAGGATGAGTCTCGCGGTTTCGTAAGCAACCAGGTGAGTTTCAGATCACATTTAGTGAAACTGAAAGTTTTAAGTTAATGAATAAGGAAGTTTAACCTAAGTCAACATCGTGGGTAAATGGGTCTGTATCAAAGTTCCATCGAGTTCATTAGGTCTCGCACATGATTTATGACTTAGTCGACTTAGAAATTAAGGATCTAATTAATTCAAGGATTTGGAGTTGACCACAGTCACTATCAGGTTAAGACGACTTCTTTTCAATGTTTTGAGTGCGCGAGCAAATTTGTTGCATCTTTTATGACTGTATAGCATATTTTGTTTATGTCCTGATTTTTCTGGATGAGTTCTTAGGGTTAGATCCTTGACTTCAGTTGTTGCTGGTGTTCCGCACATGCGAGCCTTGGCTCGCACCTGCAGAGTCGTTGTTACAATCCTATTAACAAAGCAGTGAACGCACGAACACCCACCAAGTCGGTAAGCCATCCACAACCCATTTAGAGCAATTCAATCAGAATGAACGTCGAAAACTAATTATACAAGTCATTTTTAAGGACTCAATAAGTCTGATAATCATTAGGACATAAAGAAAGGGTTACAACCCCAAAATCTGGTATCACTAACAAAAAGGAAGTACAAGTCTATGGTACAAATCGAACTGTCTAGGAAAAGAAAAGTCATGAATTAAAGGATAGAGGTAAAATTCGGTGCTATAAATCATCATGTAGCTCACGCCAAACTCTCCAGATAGCCTCCTCAACGACAACCTTAGTCTCGAGATTCACTCGCGTCGGAACAGAATCTGCAGACAAAAAGGTGCAGCAACTGTAGAGTACAGGAATCAACATATACTCAGCAGCATCGTCGATCGACTCTAACTAAAATGGAGACGAGGATTGGTCTTCGATTACTACTACCGCGCTTAACGCTGTTAGTACATAATAATGATAATCACAATAATCACAAGTTACAAGCCTAAGTAAGATGCCTCTAAATCCGCCAATCCGTCTAAGTAGCCAAATAAGCATGTAGGTACAGCTCAACCAACAGATTAAGCAAGTCATTCAAACAAGTAGGGATGGTAATGGGACGGGGCAGGTATGACAAAACCCACAAAAATTTCAACCCGCCCCTTAAAGGCGGACCCAGAATTCGAACGCTACGAGGGCACTACTATGTTAATTACTAGTGATAAAATTCGACGTGCACCTAGATACTAATTCTAGAGATAAAATTTAGCGTGCAACTTTTTAAAAATTTAATGATTATGATCGATAACTTATCATCTAAGTATTAAAAAAAGTTCTAATGAAAGAAAAAGCATCGAACGGAGAGAGATTTTTCGCGAAATGGGTGCTACGGGAAGGGAAGGTGTTTGATTTAAGTCTATTTCAAACTTTAAAATTTTTAGTTTTTTCTCAATTAAAAAGGAGTCAATGATCAAAAGGGTGTTCAAACTTTAAAATTATCAAAAACTTACACAAAAAAATCGAGATTAAGGGTGTGTTAGTACTCAAGTATTTGAAGAAGAGTCTCAAACTCTCAGTTGCCATCGTGGAATCAGAGTTGCCGATGCCCACTACTTTATTAAAGTGATTGTTGAAGAAGGTTGTGACAGAAAGTATTTATATATTTTCATTTGTGGAGCAATAAGTTATAATTTGAAGTTTTTGATTTGAAGGATGATATTTACAAAGACAATAAAATTAATTAAGTTGACCAGTATATACTAGTACTAAACTAAAACTGATTTTAGGAAAAAAAAAATACTGATGTTACAGAAAGAAGGAGTAAAAGCTAAACATGAGATTCGAACCCACGTCAACCACTAAAAGGAGGAAACTAAAGCACTCTACTCAACCATTACTCCGGACAAGCTTTTGTGTCTGGAGGCACACATAAATTATTTAAGGGGTCCCAACTGTATTTACAAATATATATAAAATATATATACATGGTTTCTGCCGAAACTAATGGGGTCCCGTGACCCCTCAAGAGGCAAGGTAGGTCCGCCTCTGGCCCCGCCCCGCATAGTTATTTTTTCAATTTTCAACCCGCCCCGCCCCGCTTAGTTTTTTTTTCTTTGTTCTTTAATTTTTTTCTAAAACAAAATAATTTGACATTTTATTAGTAACATTTTGAAATAAAGTTGCACATTTATAGTATGTCAAAAGTCTGTTGCATATTTATTGTATTGAAAATTAAGTTGCACATTTATGTAACATTCTTTAGCATGATATGAAATTGTGAAAATTAACGTTGCTCTGTTTAGTGCGTATAAACCCGGTTTAAGAATATTTGAGAATTAAAGGTATTAAATTGGAGTCAAATTTCACATGTTTATGAGCTTTGGTCTAAATGCAACTTGGTGATTCCATTTCCGAAAAAGAATCAGAAATTTATTTTGTAAATAGCATAATAGATTTTATACTTGTTTAGAAACTTTCATGTATCTTAATTAGAATATATAAATCTTCTACTGGGTACTTTTTTGGTTAGCACATATTTTTTCACTTTTAAAAAATAATCTTGTCAGCACATAAAAAAGAAAGTGAGAAAAAGATCTTTTTGCAGAGGTGAAATTAAAAATTTAATTAGAGAACAAGGAGAGGTCATTTTATTCTGCTCATGATAGATATATCCATTGATTAAGTAGTGCGGTATCTGTTCTGGAACATGACAGATAAATGAACCTGCATTAACCCGCAACCCCCGGCCCCGTTTTAAAAATTTTTAAAATTTTAAAAAACAGTTTTAACCCGCCTCGCCCCATCCCGCACCCACATAAGAGTAAACCCGCCCCGCCTCGCACCCGCCCCCATTGCCATCCCTACAAACAAGGGATCCATGAGATGGTATGTTTTGCAAAATGCTAAGCAATGCAATGCAAGGCCTTTCCATATACCGTTAAACGTTCAAATACTATGAATGACCCATGGGGAACTCACGAGATCTATATACCACCCAGAATCATTTCCCTTCTAATTCCTACCTCATTAGGTTTTTAAAACATCATACTCAGCCCGTAGGTCACTTAGCCAATCTGGCTGATATCGTCAACATCACTCCATGCATCCAGAACCATTTCCCCTTGAACCCTACACATGTATCTCCAATGCACATAAAATACTATATAAAGCATGAATATGACATGCACAACAATAAGCAGTGAAGATAAGAAATAAAGACGATATCTTTAGGTCTTTTCACTTTTAAACGAGTATTTAGGAGTAATGAGAAAACATAACTGCAAATGAGACAGGTGATCACGCTCAACTATGTCTTATAAAAAGACTAAACGGACGTTGCAAATATAATTTGAGTATTTAGCCCAAAGTCGAATCCCACAGGGAATTAACCTATCAATTATTGTTGTTAGACTACTCGATTCTCAATAATTAAGTTCCCAAAGGTTATGAATATCACTTTTCGGTATTTTTACTACTATAACTGAATGAAATTAAATAAACTAAAAGATGAAATTGAATAAACTAAAAGACAACTAACATTGAGGTGTAAACAGATGCGATAAAGGTCTATGGTTATGGTTTCCCCCGTTGATGAAATCCCTTCTTGTATATTTCCTATAGTTTTGACTTAGTTGTCTCTATCAATCATGAACACTCCAGTTACCATAAATCTCTCTCACGTAATTATGATAATTTACTAGACGCACTCTCTCAAGTTACGCTAGCTAGATTGCATTACAGTTCACTTTAGATTACACCCGAGGTATCATTATCTCTAATCCAACCTCTAAACCCTCAGTTATGACTCTCGTCTATACTCCGGGAGTGATGTTGTTCAAACAACTACCTAAATATACACACTCTGTCAAGTAGATACTTAATAAATAGGCACAGCTAATTGATGGTCATTCAATTAACTACAACAAGAACGTAGTTGAACAAATAAAGATTAACAACCAAGCAAAACTATATTAATATCACAATAAGTTCATCCCCAACGGGTTCCACCAAAACTTTAGATTAAATAAATTAGCTATTAATGATCATAGTAATCAAATCCAAAATAACTTGCATAATTAAATTACAGAGTAAGGAATAAAGGATGTAAAAATCAATATTTTGATCTTCTGAGTAGTGTTCCACGATCTCCTCTTGTCTCCTATGGCCAAAATCCTTCAAAGTTATGTGTTTGGGTCTATTTATATGTGTTGGGACAAGCCCTAAACGTGTATGATACTCCTAGTCAAACCGGGAAACACTTAAAGACTTTAAAACTCGGACTGGGCCTGATCTTGGGCCGGGCGTTACAAGGAAAACGCCTGCCAAACGCTAGGTTGCACATGGCTTTATGTGTCTAAAGCCTGGTAGCACCTGGCTTTACATGTCTAAAGCCTGGCTAAAGCCAGGGTCACTCCTTTTGATTCTTGAACGCATTTTTGACGTTTATGCATCCATTTAGCTCGGCTTCCATCTCCAATTCATATACACATGAAATAGACTCCATTATGCTCAAACGGGGTGTATTTTTACCATTAAAACACATAAAATGTAAGGCACATAATGCGTTAAACCATGAATTATAGCCACACATCAACACCCCAAACTTAAATATTTGCTCGTCCTCGAGCAATTAAACTACACCCATGAACACAACTTATTAAGCAAATCCCTGAACGCGTTATACCAAGAATTTTTAGAATAGTTTAAGCACAAAGGTGTGACATCGTCACCTCAATAATCAACTTAAAAATACCATGATTTATTCACAATTCACTAACTACTCTAACATAGAGGTCAACAACATTACCTTTCCTTCATGAATCATGTTCCCTCACCAAATCAAAAAGCTAGTTCCACACACAATGAAATTTAAGAACACTTAGGAACTCAAGATAGAAAGAATTTACTCACTCTCAGAAATAATATTCATATGCCACAAAAGATGAACCATAGGCTTGCTCGTATTGTACTACTCCACTACTCGAGCTCATTCAGTCTAGCATCAAGCAGGACTTTATTTGGTTGTAATGTAGGCTGCGGGACGGGTAGGATATATTTAGATATAAGAGTGACTACACCTCCCTAAGCACTTTAACACATATACTTTAACATCCAAACCCCATACTTATGTCAAACCAAACTCCTCCTTCACATCAATATTATTACCCCATACTTCTTTAAGCACAATTACATCAAGAGTCACCACTTGTCAAGGAATATATTTTTTTTTCTTCACAACAATACAACTATTTTTTTCCTTTTCTTTTTTTTTCCAAGTGACTCTTACTTTTTCAAAACAGTGAACATTTCTCCTTATTTCATTAGTTCTACTCAAAATCCAAAACAACCACCCCACACTTTAACTTTTACACAGTTCATAACAATCCAAGTGCTCATGAGAGGTTAAAAGGTTCAAATAGATAGTTAATTCAAAAAAATGGGTAAGGCTTGTAATGTGGTTGCCAAAGAAATAAGATTACAGGCTCAAAGAGGTTAACTATGATACATAACAATTAAGCTGGTAAAATATACATAGCTAGCTCAACAAAGAAATGCCTATATCACTTCCAAGACTGAACAAAACTACTATTTCGCTTTGCAAACANACCTTGGAAAAAAACTACGGTCCAAAGAAAAACCAAGGGGGAATTACTACACTACCTAAAACAAAAATCTTTGTATTTTCTTTACATTTACTTTCCTCAAGAAAACTGTCTAGGAGATCCATCGTCGGGAAGAGTCCACATATTTCTATTTTTTTGTTTTTTTTTTGTTCTACCTAAAATAAAAAGACTAACAGAAAAAGCTACAAAACTTACAAAAAAGAAAAACTTACTAACATGAAAAGCTAAAACTACTAACAAGAAAGCACACTAAACACAACAAACCACAACAAATATTTACAATACCCCACACTTAAATCATGCAATGTCCTCAGTGAATCACATATAGACAAAACAATAAGTAAAAATAAGGTGCAAGAAACTCCCTGATCAAGCAGCGTCGTCATCCTCTGACGCTCTCCATCCTTCATCATGTTCATCCTCTCCATTAATTTTTCTTTCCATGCTCCTTCGGACAAACGCTTGAATCACTATATGCCTCCACTTTGAACTTATGAATTGGACCCAAGTTTTGATTCTGCTCTATGATCATGCTCCTGGGGTGGTGGAACGAATCTGACTGGCCCAATAAAACAATGTAGTAATCTGCACTTCTTGGCCTTTAGATGAGATGTGTATTCCCGACTTTCTGGCAAGAAAAATTCCACAGTGTAGGCATCTTGTTCCTTATTCCTTGACTCCTCAAGTGGTTCGAATGACTCTATTTTTATATCATCATCCAAACACAATGTGAAAAAATGCTTGGAGTGTGTACCAATGCAATCAACATCCTCAACACTAATGACACTAGATTCAACAAAATACGTATCATCAACAGCCTTGGTTAACTCTAGTATATTTTTTATAATATTGACATCCTCAAAATCTAGTCTGATTGATTGTTGGTGTTCTACTTTGACCTTCTCCATTAGCACCTCCTGTGCGTCATCTTCCCTGGGTTCTTTGTTCCTATTAACTAGATAAGGTGGCAGTGGCTTCAGTTCCAACTTGGGTGGTTCTTTAATAGATGGCTTGGCCGGCGGGCTCTCTCTTTTCTCTAAGTGTAATGACTCAAACTCGAGAGCCCTCGGCCAGACCCTTTTTCCTTCAAGTGATAACACCCATTCTGCCAGTTCTTCCCCATTTACCTCACCCAAATTCATCAAACATGCAGCAAGGGGGTCCTCAATAGTTAAGGACGTATCATCTTCCTCCACTATCACATCCACAACATCAATGAGAGATCAATTGGAGAATTCACTTGGTCGCCTCATGGATTTTTGCACATTGAATGTGATTTCTTCATTGTTTAGTCTCATCTTGAGCTCCCCAGTTTCACAATCAATGATGGCTCTTCCTGTGGCCAAGAATGGCCTTCCCAAAATTATGGGGATCTCCTCATCCACTTTACAATCTAGTATCACAAAATCATCAGGGAACACAAACTTCGCAACTTGGATGATTTAAAAGATTCACTTGATGATTCAAAATTATTATCCTTTTCAGCCTGCAGAATTTCCTCCAAGAATCTTGCACGGGACCCAGAAGCCACCAATTTTCTGGCAAGAACCTTTACACAACGACCACGGGGGGTTGGGTTAGGGTTAGATGTGGGTTCGGGAATAGGAGGGTTTTTAGGGATTGAGGTTCTTTCTGGTGATTGAGAACTGTATACAGATGGAGAATTTGAATCTGATTCATAAATCCCTCCATCATAATCACGATTTGGCGATGAAGAATAAGAAGCAGGTGGTGGTGAAGACATGATTACGAGTGTTGTTAGGAAGAAAAGAAAAGTGATCAGTTTTGGGTTTTAGAAAAGTGAGATGAACTTGGTTCTATGGTTACTTTATGAAGAAAAGAGTAATGATGACCCTTATATAAGATGTGGCTAGGGAGTTTACAACAAGTAGAGTATTTACTCAAGTGGGAGGCTAATCATTGTAGTAGTGTCATTGATTAGACAGTTAAGAGTTCCCTACCTCTAGGCTAATTGAGTACCTATGAGACTTCTTGGAACGGGTTCATTTAGGGATTAGTACAAAGAATTTGAAATGAACCAACTATAGATAGAATCATGCTCATGTCTGACTGTAATTAATTCAATAATTGTATGGAGATGAGCACGTACCTTGTCAGTCAGATGAACCAGCAGAGATGAACCAGGTTCATCGTGTTAAATTCCTTAATTTCCCTCTATTTACAAAGATAGAGAAACATCATTAGCAACCAGGGAATCATATTAATACATGGCAAGAGAGTATGACAGTAAAGTCATGATGCTGAGCAATGATTAGTCCGGTTGATTATCTATGTTAGTGTTTCTAGCATTCAATTTTTGTTTTTTCAATCAGATGATTTTAATCATCCCTAATTCAAGCATGTTTCTCTCAAAATGCTCCCTACTTATTGCTTTAGTAAGATATCTGCAATTTGTTGATCAGTAGAACAAAATTCAATTGAGATCATTCCTTTTTCATAGTTATCCCTCAGGAAATGGTGCCTAACATCTATGTGCTGAGTTCTCTTATGATGAACCGGGTTCTTCGTCATACTAATGGCACTAGTATTATCACATAAAATAGGAATGCATCCCACATCTATACCAAAGTCCATGAGTTATTTCTTGATCCATAGCAACTGAGCACAGCAAGAGGCTGCAGCCACATATTCAGCCTCAACTCAACAGTAGACAAAGCTACTGAATTCTATTTCCTGGTGGCCCAAGACACAAGGCAGAAGCCCAAAAAGTGAGTTATGCCTGAAGTACTCTTCCTGTCAACCGGGAAACCTGCATAATCAGCATCAGCATATCCTACAAGGTCGAAATTACTACCTTTAGGATACCAAAGGCACAAATCAGTGGTGCCTTTCAAATATCTCAAAATTCTCTTCACTGTAGTAAGGTGGGACTCCTTTGGATTTTCTTGAAACCTAGGACACAGTCCCACGCTGAACACAATATCAGTTCTGCTGGCAGTGAGATATAATAGAGACTCAATCATCCCTCTGTATAACTTCTGATCAACGGATGAACCAGGTTCATCCATATCCAATTTTGTAGTTGTGGCTGTGGGAGTGTCTATTTCCTTTGAGTCTTCCATTTTAAACTTCTTGAGCAATTCTTTCATATACTTTTGTTGGTGGATCATTATTCCATTTTAGTTTTTCTTGATTTGGAAGCCTAAGAAGAAGTTTATCTCACCCATCATACTCATCTCAAACTCACTCCCCATAAGCATAGCAAATTCCTTGCTCAATTTTTCAGAATTCGCCCCAAATATAATATCATCCACGTAAATTTACACAACCAGGATATCCTTACCCTTTTCCTTTAATAACAAGGTACTGTCAATTTTGCCTCGTTTGTACCCATGTTCTAGCAGGAATTTTGATAATCGTTCGTACCATGCTCTTGGTGCTTGTTTGAGACCATACAGAGCCTTGTCGAGTTTGTATACGTGGTCAGGTGACTCCTTGCTTTCAAAACCTGGAGGCTGCTTGGCAAATACATCTTCTTTTAGATAGCCATTGAGAAAGGCACGCTTAACATCCATCTGATGAAGAGTGAATTCCATGTGTGCAGCAAAAGCTATAAGAAGTCTGATTGCCTCCAGTCTTGCCACATAGGAAAAGGTCTCATCATAGTTAATTCCCTATTCTTGAATATACCCTTGAACAAATAGTCTTGCCTTATTTCTTGTAACAGTTTCATCCTCATCGAGCTTGTTCCTGAAGACCCACTTGGTGCCAATCACTGATCAGTCTAGTGGCCTGGGTACCAAGTTCCATACTTGACTTCTTTCAAACTGATTGAACTCTTCTTTCATGGCATTTACCCAATCAGCATCTTGTAGGTCTTCCCCAATGTTCTTTGGTTCGATCATGGATAGAAAGGCATCAAACGCACACAGATTTTTCAAGGTTGATCTTGTTTTGATTCCGGATGTCAAATTTGTTATGATGTTCTCAAGAGGGTGGGAACTCTGATATCTGTGTGGTTTGAGTACCAGCTATTCATTCCTAGACAATTTCATGGTGTCTTGTTGCTGTGGAGCAGGATTAGGGCCAGGTTGCATATGTTGAATTCCCCCTGTCATGTTTCTTGGGGTAGTTGAACCTGGTCCATCACCTGGTCCACCTTCCATGTTTGCTTCAATATGATCACTGCTTCGCACCAGTCCAAGCTCCTCGTCTTCTTGTTCCTATCTCTCAGAAAGAGTGTTAGTTTCATCAAAGACTACATGCGCACTTTCTTCTACACACATAGTTCTTTTATTGTATATTTTATAAGCTTTTCTACGTGATGAATATCCCAAGAACACTTCCTCATCACTTCTGGGGTCAAATTTTCCTACGGAATCTTTGCCATTATTATGCACAAAACACTTGCATCCAAAGCCCTAAGGTGGGATATGTTGGGCTTTCTCCGTTTAAGTAATTCATAGGGAGTTTTCTCTACCAGAAGTCTGGTCATGCATCTATTAATTATGTAACAAGCAGTGTTTATTGCTTCAACCCAGAAGCTGTGAGGTAGTTTGCTAGATAGAAGCATGGTCTTGCCATGTCTTCAAGAGTTCTATTTTTCTTTTCAACAACCCCATTTTGTTGTGGGGTTCTAGGAGCAGAAAAGTTATGATTGACACCATGTTCATCACAGAACTCAGCAAACTTAGCATTCTCAAATTTAGTACCATGGTAAGATCTTATTGATGCTAGTTGATGTCCTAATTGATTTTGAGTTTTCTTGACAAATGAGGTGAACATATCAAATGCTTCATCCTTAGATGCCAGGAATAAGGTCCAAGTGAACCTTGAATAATCATCAACTAGCACCATCACATATCTCTTACCACCTCTACTCAGAGTTCTCATAGGACCACATAGATCCATATGAACCAGTTCCAATATCCTGGTGGTACTAACTATTTTTTTACTTTTGAAAGAAGACCTTACTTGCTTCCCCCTGGCACATGCCTCACAAACTTTGTCCTCCTTGAACTTAATGTTAGGAAGTCCTACCACTAAGTCCTTAGAGACTAGTTTGTTAAGCTGAGTCAGACTCGCATGGCAAAGTCGTTTGTGACACAGGAGGGGATCACTGTCCAACACACTTAGGCAAGTGATTTCATTTTCAGACAGTGTGGACAAGTCTATGACATAGATATTATTCATTCTCTTTCCCTGCAAAACAATCTTGTCAGTAAGCAGGTTGATCACAAAACATTTTATGGAAGTGAAAGCGACAAGGTTACGCTTGTCACATAGTTGTGACACACTGATTAGGCTATATTTCAAGCCATCTATCAGGTACACATGTTCTAATGAACGTGTGTCATCTTTACCTACCTTGCCGACCCTAATAATTTCACTTTTCTTTCCGTTTCCAAAGGAGACATTCCCTCCTTTGAGGTTTTCAAGTGAAAGGAACTGTTCCATGTTCCCTGTCATATGCTTTGAGCAGCCACTATCCAAATTCCAAATTTTGCTTTCTCCTCTCACTTGAACCTACAAAAAGAATCAGGGGTTAGTTTTAAGAACCCAAACTAGTTTGGGTCCTTTTCTATGAGAGAATGGATGAATCAAATTTTTTTGGCCCAATTTGGTAGCCAGTTTTTCTTTTTGACAAACCTCTCATTTTTTCAACTGGCCTGCTCTTTTGCAGTACACTCATATTTGTAGTGGCCAGTCTTACCACATTGGGTGCAGATTTTATTTTCAGGGAGAGTGAGATACTTGCTTTTGGGATCCCACTTAGGCAATTGACTTCCAAAGCCAATCCCTCTCCGGTTGCTACTATGATTCTCTTGAAGCCATATCAGGGTATCAGAGGATTTATTCTATTTACAAGTTCGATCTAATTAATGTTTGACTTTGCCAAGTTCTTCTTTAAGAGTTCTTATCTGTTTATCCTTGGAATACATATTATCTTTTAGTTTCTCCACGTTTTCTTCTAACATGATATGAGAGTGATCAAAAACCTTTTTACTAGATCCTAGCTTTAGCTTTAAGTTTTCAGATGTTAGTTCTAGAATCTCAGTTTCAAGTGGATGAACCTGGTTCAACAAGACAGTGTTTTTCTTTCAGATTCACTAAGTCTAATTTCTAGGTTCATGCATTTTGATTTTAGCATTTCACATTTTGTAGAGAGTTGTTCCTTCTCTTTGGTTGTTTCTTCGGAATCATCCATGAAATCAAGTAGCAACTCAGAGAGTTTTTCCTTAGATAGGAACTTTAATTTTATTTTTAAGATGGGAGATACTTACCTCTGGTTCTTCATGTGATTCCTCATCGGATTCTCCAATTGCCATGAGCGCCTGATCTTCATTCTCACCATCTTCTGATTCTTCATCTGAACATTCCCCCCAAGCAGCAACCATAGCCTTTATTGTGGTTTTCTTAGGTTGGACCAGTTCCTTCTTCCTGTTCCTTCTTTCATACCTCTCTTTTTTCCATTCTACTTCCCACTGAGGACAATTTTTGATGAGATGGTCAGTCTTACCACATTTGTAGCATCCCTCGTTGGTGGCCTTTCGGGAGCTTTTGCTTTGTTGTAGTTTCCTCCTCTAGAGATGCCCTTCTTCCTCATGAGAAAGTTTCTGAATTCTTTGGTAATCATGGCTATCTCATCTTCCTCCAGATCTGCTCCCCAAGTGATTCTTAGTGCTAGACTCCTCTCCTTCTTTGGACCATCCATCTTCATTGTCTTCCTTCTGAGTTCATAGGCAGTGAGGTTTCCAATCAGCTCATCCAATCTCAGGGTTGCCATATTTTTGGATTCCTGGATAGCAGTGATTTTGCTTTCCCAGGAAATAGGCAAGACCCTTGTCAGGATTATCTCAACCCTGTCCTCTTCAAGAATGACTCTTCCAAGAGACTTCAGTTCATTAGTCAAGGTTGTGAACCTTGTGTACATCTCTTGGATAGTCTCTCCTTNATACTTGCAAGGTATCCCAGATCTCTTTGGCAGTGGTGCAACTTTGGATTCTGCTGTACTCGTCTGGATCTAGTCCACACACTAGACGCTTTTTGGCTTTTGCCTTCTTCTCCAATTTCTTCAGATCCTCAGTAGTGCAGTCAGCTCTAGTCTTTGGTACTTCTACACCTTCAGCAATCTTCTTCATGGTGGCTAGAGGACCATCAGTGACTATGTCCCAGAGTTCATAGTCTTCTTCAATCAGGTGATACTTCATCCTGTTCTTCCACCAAGAGTAATACTGGCCATTGAAGAATGGTGGCATTGCAGTTGATTCACCTTCCCAGTTACCAGGTGGTGCACTCATTTTGATCTTCTCCAAGGTGTTAGCCTTTCAAGGATAACCTGCTCTGATACCAATTGATATTTTAGACGTCAATACCACACAAGAAGATAGGTTAATTTGTGTGGTATCCAATTTTTCGAGTGCTGTCTCTCTAGAAGAACATGGTTCTTCTTAGTGTTCCAACTTCTACTGTTGCGGAATAATAAAATAAGTAAAGTAAAAAATACAGATTTTTACGTGGAAAACATCTGGCTCAAAAGGTGAAAAAACCACGACCTACTCCTCAGTAAGATTTTCTCAAACTCTTCACTAAAACTCTGAGCCAAACGGACTTACAAAATAAACTCTTTTGTAATCCTAGGACTAACTCTAATCCCTTCATAGCAACCTAGCCTCTAGCTAATTGCGACAAGCTTCAAGTTAACTCTAGCTTGAGCAACGCGTACCTATTACAATTGCTTCTATGAAAACTGAAAAGATACAATATTAAATCGCCTACTACAACCAACTAGACTTAATGACAAACAGATAGAACTGGTTCTTCTAGCTGGTCTGTAGCCTTTGTATCGCACAGTAATTCTTCTTGCAAAATCTCTTGGAATTTTGCTTTCAGATCTTGATTCACTTCTGCACTTGTACGTAGGTAATTCAAACAAGAATACTTAAATTATTTATAATGTCAGTTGTTGAGTTTGTCATTCAGTTCTGGTACAACTCTTCCTGGGAGAAAGAGTTCGTATTAAACTCAACTTCCTTCCTTCTTTACTGTCCTTGCTGAATTCAACTTCTATTCTCTTATCAAGTTGCAACCTTTTCGCATTAGGAGACACTGTCTTTGTTCATTGATACTTCACAATCACATTCTTCTCCTATGCATATACGGTTCATGTGCCAACGCGTCAGGTCAAGTATGTGTGCTCTGATGGACCTGGTTCAACTGGTCAGACATTTGTCAATCTTCAAAACTATGCAGTGAATTGGGTCAACAAGTGGGTTTATACCATTAGAACAAAACACCGCACCTACGGCCCACCTTGTTCAGGTACAACCCAAATATCGCAAAAGCAAGACACTAGAAATCCAGAAAAATCTGGCAGCACCCAAAAATCATCTGAAACCTCCCCGGCACAAACCAAATATGCACGCAGTCCAAAAATATGCAACAACTTGCTAACACACTCAAAAACTCACACAGGGTCTCCTTGACCCAATGTTGACCCAGATCAATTTCAATCTCCCATAAAACTAGATTTCCAACAAAAAAGTCCAAAATTTCCCCGAATTCCTCGGGAATAGAACCAACTACTCAACCAAATCATAATCAATATTTCAGACCTAATGTAATTGGCAAAACTTCCAAAAAGACTCAATTGACTTTGGTCAACCCATTCCTTAAGGATTCTCAAAGACTCCATTTCCTTACTCAAAACTTACCAAAATTCCTTGGAAATTGCATCACCCATCCCCATAGGTGAAAAGTACCATAAAGAAGCTAGGGGAAGGGCCAGTTAGGGTAAAATAGGCAAAACAACTAAAACGGCCGAATGGGTCGTTACAACATCAATTACTTAAATACATGTTTATCCTCGAATATAAAAGAGAATGGAAATACTTGAATCACCAAAAAGTTGGGGATATCTACTCCATATATCCGACTCGGTCTCCCAAGTAGCCTCCTCGACCGGATGATGCCTCCATTGAACCTTTACCGAAGCAATCTCCTTGGACCTCAACTTGAGGATCTATCTATGAAAAATAACGATTAGCTCTTCCTCGAATGTCAAGTTTTGAGACAACTACACCGAATCCCTCTTAATCACACGAGAACCAGCCAAATGATTGTCACGACCAAAAAAACCATCAAAGCTCGTGATGGAGCCGGACACCGCTGTCAGGCAAGCCAAAAATAAGTACTTAATTTGGTTCTCATTTTAATATTTTTGAAATAATATTTCCTTCAATTAAATAGTAAAATATGGAATATACAGGGTAGATAATGATATTTTTAACAATTTCAATACACAACAACCCATAATCATCCCAAAACCTGGTGTCACAAGTGCATGACCATCAACTAGGAATAAAAAAATAAAATACAACATCTGTCCAAAAATACAAATTGGATAGGAAAATATAAATACTTTGAAGGAGACTTTCTATCGACTACGAGTCGTAATATGGAATGCAGCCCACCAAAGTCGCCGCATGAATACACGCCTCTACTCTCACAAGGACACTAGACATATATGTACCTGAACAAAAGTGTGCAGCAATTGTAGTATGAGTACGTAAATCAGCGGGTACCTAGTAAGTATCTAGCCTAACCCCGGAGGGATAGTGAGGAGGGGTCGACATCGACACTCACTAGTGTTCCAATATGAGGCAAAGTAAATAAATAAAATAAACAAGTAGAAATCATGTGGTAAAATTCCCCCTCTTTACGATGAACTCAAGCTCTCCATCAGAAATTCCCTCCTTAATCGGAGCATATATATAGATATAGTGGATCTCATCAAATAGATTGTCATAACTCAAATAGGGAAAACTCACAGATACACTGGCTTCCTGTAAATATTATGCACGATTCCATGAGGATATGTTATAGGAAATGCCAAGGCATACGGCCCGATCCCATAAGATGTAAAATAAAAAATCTTGCCAAGGCGAATGACCCGATCCCATTATAATAAGAAGCTTTGACTGGTCCTTGACCCTACTCACGAATAAACATGTGAGTTGTAATTTCTTTAACAAATCACTTTCAATGAAACATATATATCACGGAAAAAGTCCGTAAGAGGAGTAAAATAACATGAATGTAGCTACTTACGGGATTTTGTCACCTTGCACATATGTAGGCCCCACAACAAGTAGCACACATCAATATACAACACCTAGGGGTAATTTCCCCCTCACAGAGTTAGACAGGTGACTTACCTCGTCTCAAATCTTACTTTCCAGTCCGAAATTGTGTTTTAAATCCTCAACTCGGTGCCAATGACCTGAAGCTTGTCAAATGTTATATTAAAAAATAGTCAATACATGCTCAAGAGTTCACATCCTAGCTATTAAAGTGATTTTCCAACCCAAATTGAAGAATTCCTAAAATTCACCCCCGGGCCCACGTACCTGGTTTCCGGAAATTTTCGAAGATAAAAACTACCCATAACATCATGAACTCGAATATATGATTTGTTCTCAGTTCCATGCCCAAATTCGTGGTCAAAATCCAAAAATATAAATTTCTAAGTTTTTCTTCAAAATCTCAAAGTTCTGCAAATTTTCATGCCTAAATCCATGTATAACTCTTGTATATAACTCACATCTAATAGAAATTACTTATCTCATGCTTGATGATGAAAATGGAACTCCAAAATTGCATCGGATCCCATGGAAGAAGTGAAGTGAAATAAAACAAACCCCCGATTTAAAGAGGACACACTGCCTAGCGCTCATCGCACCTGTGATGACCTGACTGCTTCTGTGGCTCCGCAGGTGCGGTCCAAATTACTCTCCTACGGTCCTCACTACCTAGCCAAGAACTCGCACCTGCGGAAGTCTTTTCGCTTCTGCGGGCATCACAAGTACGACCTACTCTCACGCATCTGCGCATATTTACGCTCCAGCGACAACTGCCTCACTCCTGCGCACTGGCAAGTGCGCTGCTCCAATCCGCTTATGGAAATCCCCAGATCCAGACCATTCTCGCTTCTGCGAGCTACATGTCGCACCCGCGATCGCTCACCTACGGCCAAATTCCACAAGTGCGATTACACCAGAAGCATTAAGCTTCATAAATTCTTAACTCCAAATATCGATCTGTTAACCTTTCGGAATCCACCCAAAGCCCCCGGGACCTCGTCTAATCACACAAACCAGTCCAATAACATAACATGGACCTGTTCGAGGCCTCAAATCACATCAAACGACATCAAAATCATGAATTGCACCCCAATTTAAGCTTAATGAACTTTAGAACTTTAAATTTCTACATTCGATGTCGAAACCCATCAAATCACGTCTGATTGACCTCAAATTCTGCACAGAAGTCACATTCGGCATTACGGACCTACTCCAACCTCCAAAATTGAAATCCAGCCCCGATATAACAAAAAGTCCACTCCCAGTCAAACTTCTCAAAAACTTTCAAATTTCTAACTTTCACCAAATGACCCCGAAATGACCAACAGGCCTCCAAATCCACTTCCGGACGCGCTCCCAATACCAGAATCACCATACGGAGCTATCCTAAGACTCAAAATCCCAAAAAGACATCAATAACATTGAAATACACCTCAACCCAAATTTATGAAATTCTTCCAAAATGCCAACTTTCACAATAGGCGCCGAGATGCTCCCGGGTCATCCAAAACCTGATTCGTACATACGCTCAATCCAAAATCATCATACGAACCTGTTGGAACGTTCCAATCTCGATTCCAAGGTCGTTTACTCAAAATCACACTTTAGTCAATTTCTCCAACTTAAGGCTTTCGAAATTAGAATTTTCCTTTCCAAATCGACCCCGAACTTTCCAAAATTCAATTTTGAACACGGGTAAAATTCATAATACTTGAAGTTAAGATACTCAGGGCCTCAAAATGCTGAATGGCATGCTAGAGCTCAAACTACCGGTCGGGTCGTTACAATGATACTTCTTGAACATAGCAATATGAAACATGGGATGAACACCAGACAATCTAGGAGGAAAAGACATCTCATAGGCTATCTCACCAATACACAAAACAATCTCAAGCAAACCATTGTACTTAGATCTCAACTTTCCTTCTTCCCAAACCTCATCATACCCTTCACGGGTGAAACCTTTAAGATAACTCACTCACAAACCATGAATTCCAAGTCACGAACCTTCCAGTCCGCATTGCTCTTTTGCCTACTCTAAGATGTGAGAAGTATCTCCTGAATCAATTTTACCTTGTCCAAAGAATCACCCAACAAGTCTATACCCCAAGGCCCAACCTTGAATGTCTTAAACCAACCAATTTAAGAACGACACCTCCTACCATACAATGCCTCAAACAATGCCATGTTGATTCTCGAATGGTAATGATTGTTGTAAGAAAACTCTGCCATTGGAAAGAACTGGCCCAATGGCCACAAAAATCAATCAGACCCACCACATATCCTCGAGGACTTGAATAGTACGCTCGGACTAACCACTAGACTGGGAGTGAAATGTTATACTAAGCTCAACCCAGGTACCCAACTCCATCTACATGGATAACCTTAATTGATATGTAAACTTAGTGTTTGGATCCGAAATAATAGAAATAGGCACCACATGCAGACGAAGTATTTCTCAAATGTTGATTCTGTCTAACTTCACTTAATTGTAAATAGTCTAAACCGGTACTGAATAAGCTGACATAGTCAAACGATCCACAATGATCCAAATGGAATCAAACTTCCCTGAAGTCCATAGTAATCCTGCCACAAAGTCCATAGTGATCCGTCCCATTGAACTTATCTATTGAGTTGCCTAGCCATCAATCTGTGTCACTTGTAGCTATAATTTGTGTATCAATACCTCCCTTCATCCCCCCACCAAACCCTAATGAGCAACACCCTTGTCCTAAAGGGTGAAGGGAGGAAATCATATTTTTAAAGCATCAACAACTTCCCATATAGCATAAGAATGCATAATAATTGTCCAAGTCGTTCCACTTAACCAAACATTGAGCAACAACTTTGTTGCCCTTTTGATTATTCTCCTATAAAGTGCGGCTTCAGGGAGTGGGCACCAAGGATTGGATAAGTCAATAACATGAGGGTGAATAATTTAGAAGGAATATCATAACAGAATTTAAGTTGGGATATGTGGAAGGTAGGTGTATTTGAACTTCTGGAGGTAAGAGTAACTTGTATGTGACAATGCCTACTCTCTTCACAATGAGATATGGACCAAAATACCGGAGGTCAGCTTGTGGTAGAGAGAGGCGAATAGAGCAGATTTTTGGCAAGGCTGAAGCTTAACAAAGACCAATCACCAACTACAAAATGTTTATCAGTTCTGTGGGCACTTGCCTGGTCTTGCATTCTTTGTTATGCTCTAGATAAGTGAAATTTGGCTAGCTTCATTTTAAACTCCCTCACTAAGGATACCTCCTCAATAGATCCAAAGAGGAATCACCAGGAATATAAGGCAAATGTAATGGAGAAGGATACCCAAAAAGCAGCTCAAAAGGAGATGTTTGAAGGGCAAGGTAGTGACTAGAATTATACCACCATTCTGCTAAGGGAAGGAAGGAAGAATAGTAAGAAGGAGAGTCAATATAAATCATCTCAAATAGGTCTCAAAACATATGTTGAGGACCTATATTATTCCACCAGTCCGAGGATGATAAGCAGTTGAGGTATGCAGTGTAACACCATGAATTGACATGAATTCTTGCCCAAAAAAACCGATAAAGATGGGATCCCTATCACTTGAAATTGCGTCAGGAAATTCATAATCTTGTAAATGTGATCCAAAAATACAGGCACCAGAGACTGTGCAGTGCAGGGTTGATGGAGAGCAATAAATTGTCCATATTTTGTAAACTTGTCCACAACTACCCAAAATAACAGTTTTGCCTTTGAACCTAAGCAATCCTTTAATGAAATCCATGTTAATATCAGTCCACATGTAGTGCAGGAATAGGCAAGAGCTACAAAAAACTAGGATAAGTAGTGGTGTCATAATTGTTTTTTTGGCGTACTAAACATTTGTGAAGAAATTCAAGAATATAATTTTTGATACCCTTCCAATAAAAAATAAGTTAAGAGTTCCTGGTAGTGTCATCAATTCCTAAGTGTCCATCAACTAGTGTAGAGTACCAAAGAGCCATAATTTTATTCTTCAAACTGCTATTATTACCAGTTACCAATTTTCCCTTTCCCCTAAACTGTCCATTGATCCAAGTGTAATGCTTATGAGGCCCTGCTTGTAATGAGCTAATAATAGACTGCAGCTCTTGGTCTTTATTCCACCTTTTCCAATCTCCTTCCACAAGTCTTCATGAATTGAAGAAACCATCAAAGCCATGAGTTCAATATTTGCAATCCTAGATAATGAATCAACAACCATATTTTTTTCTTACCCTTCTTATACTAAATTTCAAAGTCAAATGGAAATAGTTCTTCAATCCATCTAAAAAGTGAGTCAGTATGTAATTTATGTTTCAAGAGATACTTAAGAATCTTTTGGTTCGTTTTAATGTAACAATCTGACCGACTATTTTGAGCTTTGGTATTTCGTTTGGTGGTTTAAGGTCGTGAGTATATTCATATGATATATTATGAATTCCGTGTCTAGTTGGTTCGGTTTTCGAGGAGTTTAGGATTGATTTGGAAGAATGGTTCTCATTTTAGAAGCTTTAAGTTGGAAGAGTTGACCAAACTTCACTTCTGCATATTTGATCTCGAATTGTAGTTTTGACAATTCCTTTAGGTCTTGATGATGATGTTAGAATTAGTCATATGTCCATATTTGTATTTTCAGGTTCCTAGATTGATTTAGTTTGAATTGGTGAAAGTTGGATAGTTTATCTCCCAAGATCAACGACCGATGATCAACCTATTTTTTTTAAGCACCCGAACCCTAATCATTACATTTTCCTTTGCCCATCCACCCCTCTCCTATTCTCTGAGAAACCCTGGTTGTCGCCTCCGAAATCCCTTCTAAATCTGGCTAAGTTATGGAATCCTATTACGATCTGCTTACCTTATTTACACTACCCCGTCATTACGCATACGCTTGTGGTATCACTTAATACTTGCCCGATTTTGGAAAGTACTACATCTCCGAATTAAGTGCAATCGTCCTCAATCTTCAAGATCTAGATGATATTTATTCTGTATACATTCATAGCAAGGTTGTATGGGTCCGATTCACCAAGATCTTCAGTGAATTTTTTATTTATGTCAAACTAGGGTTTGTCTGGTTTTTCTCCTAATTTGATTCAAAATCGATTTTGCATGCTACTCTTTTCTTATTTAAGTGATTCGATAGATGTTTTCCCTTTATGATTTTTTGTAATTTTAACTACTATATAAACTCCTCCCCTAATTCCCCTAAACGGACCTAATTATTGTTATTCTCTCACCTCTCACTCATTCGATATTATTCTAAAACTTGGGATCTTGGCCGGCTGAAAGCCAAGGCCAACAGAAATCGATTGTTTGAACTTTCTCAGTGTGAGCACTACCCAGGGTTCATCTGAGACCCTTGAGAACTCTGACACACTAAGACTTTGGGATTTCTGTTGTTCTCTCTTTGCTAGTGATAAGCGAGTTGTTGCTAACATTTATCGTTTTCCTTTATTTGCTTGTTAAATCTGCAAACTGGTAAGTACTTGGACTCTCAATATTTCATTCTCTCTTTCTTATGTTCTTGATTTGTATGCCCATATCATTTAAGCCTTTGTAAATTAGTATGATATTGTTTGACTCTGTTTGTAGTCCTAGTTGCCTTGGAGTTATCCTGTAGCCCTGCATTTTTCTAGCATCTGATCTTTAAGATTTGATGCATGCCCATTATATGTGTGCAACTTGATTGGTTTTTGACTATCCTAATCCTCTGCTTAGCTATTATGATTACCTATTGTTTGTTTTGAGTCCTTTCTCTTGCCTTGCTTTCAGTTCTTATACTGAAACTCCTAGGGAACTATTTGTTCCCAAAATTTGCTTGAATGAACTTCTTTATGCTGAATCTTTAATGTATGATCTACTGTTTCTCTGCAAATTGACCCATGATCATGTGAATCCCAGGTGACAAATATTGTGTCAATATTTATCCAAACATGTTTCTCTGCTATTTGTAAACATTATTATTGTGCTCCTTGACTTGTTCAATCATGTATTCTTTAGTATTGCCTAAGACTTATGGTTGATTCCAATATAATTTAGCCTTTTCTCTTATGTGTGGTCAACTGGCATAAGTCTTGAGGTCTGCCTGTCCTGTCAACCTTGAGTTGATATGTTTTTTACCTAACATGAGTTCTTTTGGATTTGAATCTTTGTATTATGAGTAATATTCAGCATGTTAGGTTTCCCATGCTCAGGCTTCTTGTAAATTGTTGCATACCACATGAAAACTGTTATTCCCCTGACTATGACTCTTCCAGACTTTCATGATTAAGATTCTTATGTCTAAAGTCCCTTTTAGACTAATTCTGGATCATGTTTTACTTTGAAATTCTATTTGGAGTGGTTTTCTATCTTATAATGTTTAATCCTATTACTTTGAACTTTTTTTCTAGAAAACATAGCATGCATATCTTGTGTATGCTTGCCAAGACTTCGTGTAATCCTGTGTATGTGTCTTTGGTTAGAAATTGCCGTTAGCTATAGCCTTAAGAATTAAGTGTGTGGATCCTAAGGGTTGCTTAATTTACCCAGTATATAGTTTTATGACTTGTATGGTTAGTTTGGCATCCGATTGGGTAAGTAATGCATTCATTTGGGCCTAGTTTCTTGGGCCATATGTGTTGTTGGACTTGAGCACTGGATTCACGTGCACTCTAATTGTCCTTTTGAGCCTGGGATTTGGGCTTGCTGGATGTCCGGAGAGTAATTCTATTGAAGGCCTTGAACATCACTAGGTTACTTTGTATTGGGCTTATAGTTGTTCTAGTAGGCTTGTGATTGTTTTATTCTATTTGTATCATTTTATTTGGCCTGTTATAATTTTCAATAACAAATAATGGGGGATTAGTGGAAATGGAGGAACTAGATATTTTATCTCGTGCCTGAATGGGTAGAGAACATACTTATAGGGTCCTAATTATTTTTTTTTCCACGTCTCATTCTGTGAAATTATCTGTATTACATGTTATTCATTTAGAAAACATGACATAGGGCTAAATATAATGACTTGCAATGATTAGAGAGCATGCCTATAGGATCTGAAATTGGACTTGTTGCACTTAGATGTTATGCCTATAGGAGTTCAATACGAATAACAGAAAATGTATGTTGAGGATTACTTCCTTCAATTATGTGACTCACCTAGACATCATGATTGTAGGCTCTCAACTTAAGTAATCAAAGTTGTATTGCTACTACACAAACAACCTAGAAAGCATGCCCATAGGGATAAATAAATGAATCTGTGCTTTCAATGACTTCACTGCCGGTTGCAAATTGCTTAGAATTCATGTCTATAGAATGCTATTACTCACCTAGAGAGCATAACTATAGGATCATTTAATGGAACTATTATAACCAGCAGCTTTGTCAGAACAGTCTGCCAGGGAACACTGCCTATAGAGCTTTGCATCAACTTTTGAATCGTTCAATCCCATAGAGATCATGTCTATAGGATTTACATAATTCAATATGTCCTTGACTCTAGGCATGTCTACCCACTGCTGCCCGCCTAATAATATGGATGTGTGCTCATAATTGTCCGCCTATTTATCTGTGTGCATATGTGTCCATGTGAGGAGGCCAACTTGAGGCCTTGATTGTTAACTATGTTTAGTCCTAATTAGTTTTGATTGTGCACCTAGTTTTACCATTTTTGAGCATCTTAAGTAATTATAGAACCACCAAATTAATAGTCTCGAAGCCTTCTGGGCCATAGGCATGGGACAGGTAAAGCACGTATAGGACACACTTTAGAATTGAATTAGAATGTTCGTAGGTAAATAACTTTAAGATAGTAATTGGGTAGCAGGAGATGATATTTTGTGCTCGTTGAGTAATATGAGCAACCCTTACCTTTAAAGGAGTTGCGAAATATTGTTTACGTTGCAAGGGTGATCCCTTAGGCTAAAAACATAGGACTCCCCTCCCCTCCCTCCCATAATTGATATTTATGCACATGTCTGTACGAACTTAGGCCAAAACTAAGACGTATCTTGTAACTCCCAAGATGTTATATCAATCTTATGTAACCCACTTATTTATTTTAATACTTTTTATAATCGGATGTTTATATTTACATGATCACACAGGAAAACTCTAATTCGACAATTCCACATAGTGTAAAATTTGATCGGGACCCACAGTTGTGGACAAAGAGTGTCTAACCCCATTTCTTTGAGGTAATTTGAGCCCTTACCCTATCTTTGATGACACATACTAGTCAAATCAGAGTTATTTGTAAATAGGTGCCCTAACGCACCTTAAAATTGTTAGGTGTCGAAACCCGCTTTCGCGAGAAAATGAAGCGTGCCATTTATATGCATGTCGCCTCGCATTTTACTCATATTTTGTATAATTTGAATGTCTAATGTAATATTTAATTCTAATTTGTGGTATTTTTATGTGTAGGAATCACCCACAGGAAATGTGGGACGAAAGTGCACGAATCGAAGCAAAAAGAGAGCAGAAGAAGAAAATGGGCCAGTGATGCACCCTGGGTAGGGCCCTGCACTACCTGTGGGCGCGGTTTACAGATGCACAAAATTTTCAGTGCCAGATCTAGCACCCTACGCTACCCTGGTTGACGGGAAGTCTCTTACTTTGCAGGGATAATATTATTTGGCCCTACACGCCCTCAACTCGTATAAAAGGAAGTGTTAAACCTATTTTGGAGGGGGAGACACCACTTCGAGAGGAAAGCACAAGCACAAAACATGAATGAGCATAGAATTCATCGATTCTTCCATCCTTCATCTAATATTTATAGCTTTTATGTTTAAAAATAATATTTTATTATTGTCATGAACATAAGTGGCTAAGAACCTCATTATTCTGGGGTTATAGGTCGTTATTGACTAGTTTGACAGTTGATTGTTTTTCTTGGTTTATCATATTAATTTGTTTATTCAATCTTTCACTTAATTATTCTATTGTGTAGCTAACAATAGAGTACTATTGAATTTATAGTTGAGCTTGAAAGTGAGAACTATAGATATATAAGATTGAATCGAGTAAGTTCTTGAATCCAGGCATCGGAGAACAGATTCACGATTAGGATAGACATGTTCTAGTTGCCTTATTTGGTTATTCTCACAGGAAATCTACATGCATTTTGTTAATTCTAATTCAATAGACGTTTAGTATTAGGCTGGCTTGAATAGACGAGCGAAGCGTCGAAAGAACTTTGCGAGCATAATAAACCTTGCTAATCGACAAATTAGATAAATCAAGTGAGTAAATCAAACGAATGAACGCAATAGGAGAGACATTAATCCCATAACCTCGCAATATTCCCATCTCATTGAATTCTTGCTAAGTGTTTTTTTAATCTACTTGCGATCTTATTTTCTTATTTGCTTATTAGTTTCGTAGTAATTTAGTTAACAAAAATCATCATCATTTTCTTCACCATCACTTGAGAAATAAATTTATAAATAGTTTAGATTGGATAATAGCTTATCATAAATCCTCGTGGATTAGATACTTTCTCATTAATTTATTACTTGTCAACCCCATATACTTGTGTTTGCGTTTGGATCCAACACTAGGGAGGCCAGGTGCTTTGGTCATCGCGTTCGCGGATTGTGCTTGCGTTGGTGTAAGCTTGGATTTGGTGCATCGCGTTCGTTCCCTTGTGGTTGCATTCACGTAGTGTATATTTTTTTCTTTGCTGATTTCTTCTTCGCGTTCGTGCTGGATTTTACACGCGATGTGTTTAATGGTTGGAATTATTTAAGTACTCTATTTCGAGAGTTTTGATTATTTTATCACATTTTGAGTCATAGGGCTCAAATTTGGGCGATTTTGGAGAGAATTTTCACGATTTGGATCAGGGTAAGTATTTTTGACCCGGATTTTGTTATATTTCATTATTCCATCTTTGTTTTTAAGTGAGGAGAATTGGAGATTTTAGTAAAAAACTTTCTAAATGATATTTGATAATTTGAAGGTCGATTTGAGGTCTAAACTGGATGAAATTGGTGTGGTTTGACTCGTACTTAAATGGGTATTCGGATTTATGAGTTTTGTTAGGTTCCAGAGTGAGAGCTTAGGGTTGACTTTTTGGATTGACTTTTTTATTCTTGTTCAAGATCGAAATTTTTATTCAGAATTGTTTCCTATTGCTTTTATTTATGATATTATGTTTTTTGGCTAGATTCGAGCCTTCATAGGTTGATTCACGCGAGAAGAGCTTATTAGAGGATTGCTTATTTTGATTGAGGTAAGCATTTTTTCTAACCTTATATGGGAGAAATTACCTCTTATGATTTATTTGAATTGCTTATTTGTGATACGTGTGAACCACGCGTACACGAGGTGACGAGTGTGTACACGACCGTATGTGTGATTTATGACAAGACTTGACCCGAGGGTGTTCTTATCGCTTTGTTTGATTGAGAGGTCTCTACTTTACATGTTTTCACTTTGGTTATTTGCTTGACTTTATGTTACATGCTAGAGATTATGTTTTAGAATTTTAATTCCTTAATTGGCCAAGTTGGACGTTTGTGATATTTGTTGCTAATTTGAGTTAGTTTTCATTCTTATATGTTAAACACCCATCCGTATTTATTTATTGAATTATCCTTGTACACTGTAT
Organism: Nicotiana knightiana; assembly: GCA_005239525.1. Taxonomy (NCBI): domain Eukaryota; kingdom Viridiplantae; phylum Streptophyta; class Magnoliopsida; order Solanales; family Solanaceae; genus Nicotiana; species Nicotiana knightiana. The sequence goes on from ML431668.1 coordinate 32,686, forward strand.
TGGCAGATTATGAATTTATGTCTTGGTGACAATTCTTTGTATGTTGTGTTGTTATGACTATGGCACTTGTGGACTTGTTGAGCGGATTATTGGGGTGTTTGCACGAGGTTTCTGTCGTGCTATTGTTATTGTTGATATTGCACAAGTGGTGAGACAACGCGGGCTATATATGTATATATCGGGTTTGAGCATGTGGGAAAACAAGGTGAGATAATTGTTAATACACGCATGGCGAGACAAAGCGGGAACTTACATCATTGTAGTGCACGCGGTGAGATAAGGGTGCTATGTTGGGATGATATGTTATGGGGTCGTGTTGTTTGTGAAAATAGAGTATTCATGTTTGTGATTATGACTTCCTTGTGTGTGTCATGCATATTACGTTATTTGTTGTGTTGTTCCTAATGTGCTCTCGATCTCTATTACTACTTGACGATTTGGTTTTCAAGATGTATTTACCTGCATGAAATTATTATCTCATATTCTGTTGAGTTATTAATAACATAACAGATTTAAACAAAAGGAAGTTGTTATCAAGCTTTGCTTCATTTCATTCTTGATGAATTCTTCTTGAACATGTTATTTGTAATTGGCACGAGGTCTTCGTCGTACGAGTGTGACTTATATTGTGGAAAGAGGTATTTGTCGTGCGAGTGTGACTTATATTGTAGCACGAGGTCTTTACCGTGCGAGTGTGACTTATATTGTGGCACAAGATCTTTTCCATGCGAGTGTGACTTCTATAATGGCACGAGGTCTTTGTCATGCGGGGTATATTTTATGTTGTAGCACGAGGTCTTTGCCATGTGAGGGTGATTGATAATATGGGCACGAGGTGTCATGTGTGTTTGATTCTATTTTGATGAATCATTGTCAGAACGGGTCCTTTATTTCTTTTAAATGGCTATTGCTTAATTTGATGAGACTTCAGTTATTGCTTTATGCTATTAATCCTTTTTGCCGATTTTTGATATTTTGTGCATGTTATGTGACTAATGAGTGACTCGACTTAAACCTAGTCACTACTCCACCAATATTAGTTTTGATACTTACTGGGTACCAATCATGGTGTACTCATACTATACTTTTATATATTTTTATGCAGATCCAGGTGTTGGAGACAGCGGACCCAGGCAGAGTTAGCTTCTTGATCGCGAGGATTCATGGTAGAGCTGCTTGATCGTCGCAGTCCCTTGGAGTACTTTCCTTATGTTTATTCTATCAATTCTCTATCTGAACAGTATTATATTTTTATTTTGAGACATTTTTATGTATTTAGCTAGAGTTTGTGACTCTATACTACCTAGTCTTGAGCATTTGATGTGATTATCGTTGTGTTGACTTGTATCATCTCTGTTTTCGCTTTTATATTAAACTCTACTTCATAATATCATGTTCTATTGGTTTAACTTCTATAAGTGATCGGCATACCTAGTTTTAGAGACTAGGTTCTATCACGATCCTTAAGGTGGGATTTTGGGTCGTGACATTTAACAATGAAGTGTTGCCCTAAGAGATAATGGGACCAATTTGTGACAGGAAATACCAAAGCCATTAGTTCCCTCATAGGCTGATAGGGAAACATTGCCTAGGAGAAAATCCTTTGCTAATAAAATCAATAGGATGATCATTTTGCATGAGGACAACTGATAGCATCAAGGATAGAGTTTTGGAAGCTCCAAGAAGGCCATTTACAAGATCTCAAGCTAAAGAATTGCAGACTAAGATTGCTAGACTTCAATGCAAAATAAAAAAGCTTCTAATTGTAGAGGAAGAGCTCAAGCCCAAAGGTGATGTATTGTCCAAGTTTTATAATTATTTGGTGGCCCAAATTGAAGTCCAACAGAAGGATGATTGGGTCCTAACATAAGCCCTTGAAGTCTACCAAAAGGGCACCCAGAAGAGCTTAAAATGAGCTTAAAATGAGCTTAAAAGAGGTCCAAAAGGGGGTGTTTCAAAAGGATTCTAATTGGAGTCCAAAACAATGGCCCAAACTAGTAGTTCTAAGGCCCAAATCTGCCCCAAAGGGATTTGGCCGCTCACTCTTTTATTTTTATTAGGTTTTATTAGGTTTTCTAGTATTTAGATTAGCCTCCAAGTTAGGGTTTGCCTTGGTAGCCACCATACCTAGTTTTAAGGACTTTTTACTCCTATAAATATGAGTTCTTTTCATTCATTGTGGTACTTGATTATTAATTAGTAATATTATACTTTGAGAGTTTTTTTTGAACCTTTGTCATTTATGCTTTGAGATTTATCTTTCAACCTTTAGTAGTTCATAGTTCAAGCTAGTAAGATAACTTCTTTATTGTGATATTATTAATTCATTTGTGGAATTCTTAAAAAGCGATTAATACTAGTTATTAATTGTTGTCTCAAGTTACTCGTAACGCGGTCAAGATACGGATCTATTGTTTTTTATTTGTTATTAAGTAAAGGCGTTTGATTTCTTCAATAAATCAAAACGTTGTTGCTTGGATCTTGTCAAGGCTATATAACTTGAGTTCTTGGAAGTTCTTGGAATTCTTTCCCTGAATTTTCCCATATCCTTTATTTTATGTACTTTAATTCTAGTCGTTCAATTCTGTATTGTTATTGCTTCAGCCTTTACTTCTCAAATTCTTACTCTAGTTTGGATTTCCGACCTTTTTGTTATCAAGTAGTATCAGAGCGGTTCTATCAAAATTTCGTTCTTGATAATTCTTGGGATTTCTTGAATTCTAAGAGCAAGAAAAGAAAAAAAAAATCATTACTATAGCATCGTGAATAGTAACTTGAAAAAAAAGTTTAAAAAGAAATGAAAAATCAGTTGAAAAAAGAAAAAAATTGCTTGCTCTCCAAGAAATTTTTTTGTATTTAATTTGTTTACAAAAATTAACAAAGGAAACAAGAAGAGGGAATCCTAGATTAGATAAGAAAAAAATTCAATTTTTCTTACTCTTTTTTATCTAAGTATATATTCCTTTCCTTTTTGTTCATCTCTTGTTTCAACCGAGCCTACTAGTTCTAGGATTTGGTTCTTCTTTCATTTGTTCCCCAAAATTTTATATTTTGCTACTAAGAACTTCATACGAGTTGGATTTAACTATAAATCTACAAAGTATTTTGTTCAAACGTTATTTCGAGAGGGAAAAAAGCAAGTGTGTGTGAGAACAATTGAAGGAAAAGCTAATTTGTGGGATACAATTTAATTATTTTTCTTAAGATGTCGCGTACAGGTAGTGATGATGAATAAAGGGTTCTCCAAGAAGCTGAAATCAAAGCAAGATATGATTTTACCTTGCAAGCTATGCATCAACAATTTGAAAGGTTGAATTCGCAATTCCAAGAAATGAGGGACACCATTGTTGAGGAAAATGATACAATAGCTGAACTAAAAGGGGAAATAATGTTAGGCCCCAAGCTAGGAGAAATGTACCCTTTGCTCCCATTGTAAATCAAGAAAACTCAATAGATGACTTTAATGATATTTATTTTGATAGGGTGGGAAGAGATAGGAGGGGACAAAGATGTAGAGTAGAAAATGACAATATAAGTAGTATAAAGATGAAGATGCCATCTTTCAAGGGAACAAGGGATCCAGACTTTTATATTGATTAGGAGAGAAAGGTTGAAGCCATCTTTGACTGTCACAACTACTCTAAAGGTAAGAATGTTAAAGTTGTTGTTGATTTTTCTAACTATGCTGTTATTTGGTGGAAAAAGCTTACTAGGGATAGATTGTAAGAAGGACAAGCACCAGTTGCTACTTGGGCTGAGATGAAGAGGGTAATGAGGAAGAGATTTGTGCCATCACACTTTCAAAGAGAGCTACAACAACGTCTTCAAACATTGAAGCAAGGGTCCATGCATGTGGATGAATACTTTAAGGCTATGGATATGGATATGATCTAAACTAATTGTATGGAGGAAGAAGAGGCTACAATGGCTAGGTTTTTAAATGGTTTAAATAAGAAAATAGCTGATGTAGTAGAATTACAACAATATGTAACAGTAGATGAGTTAGTTGATTTGTCGGTAAAGGTAGAAAAGCAAAATAAAAGAAAGCAAACTTGCTCGTCGAAAGGTTGTTCAAACACCATCTCTAAGAAGCCATGACCGAATCAAGAGATGGAGAGTTCTTCTAGACCTCAATAAGACAAGGGTAAAGGAAAATTTGAGAACAAAGAGGGAGGTAAAACCTTTAACCCTAAACCTTCTACATCTTCTAGTTCAACTCAATGTCATAAATGTAAAAGGAGGGTATGATGCATGAATATCCAAGTAGAATAAACATCATTCTTAGAGAAGATGGGAGATATGAGAGTGAAAAAAGTGAGGGAGAAGAAGAGGGAGATGTGAGTGATGAAGACGATGTAGAACTTCCTCATACTGGTATGATTGGGCTGGCTAGGAAGATTATGAGTGAAGAATACGAGAGTAATAAATGTGAGGAAGAGGAGAGAGGTGTGAGTGAAGACGAATATGAAGTAGAACTACCTTTTTAATGATGGCATGATTGGGGTGGTTAGGAGGATTATGACTATCAATTTGGGAAGCAATAGTGAAGAACAAATGGAGAATATATTTCATACTAGTTGTGGGATAAATGAGAAAACGTGTTCTATGGCCATTGATAGTGGTAGTTTTGCTAATGTTGTGAGTTCATACTTTGTGGAAAATTGGGTCTTGCATACATGCAACATCCTACTCCCTATAGAGTCCAATGGTTAAATGATAGTGGTGAACTAAACGTAAATAAACAATGCATGATCATTCAATGTTGGTAGATATGAGGATGATATTCTTTGTGACATAATACCTATGCAAGCTTGTCATATCTTACTGAATCTTCCTTGGTAGTATGATAAGAATGTTTTTCATGATAGAAGGAAGAATAGATATTCTCTTGAGCTTAATGGCAGGAAATGTACACTTGCACCTTTATCTCCTTCTCAAGTGTTTGAAGATTAGGAGAGATTAAGGGAAACAATGAGAAAACCAAGGGGAGGGATAAAAAGTGAGCTTAAGGGAAAATAAAATAAAGGTGGCCAAGAGATAGAAAAAAAGAGAGATGTCCGAGAGAAAGAGAGAGAGAGGGCAGCAGTTTGACAGAAGAGATAAAAAGGGGTTTGAGTGAAAAAAGTAGAAAGTCTTGGTGAGACGAAATAGGCTAAGGAAAGGAAAAAAGAGAGTTTCTATATAAAAGCCAAAGAGTGTTTAAATACAAGAAAAGAGGGGTTTTCCATAATAATACTTACTTACAAAGAAGCTTTGATTAATTTTGAGTTACTAATTTCTTCTTTGCCAAGTAGTATTTCTTCTCTTTTGCAGGATTTTGAAGATGTATTTCCTGAAGATATTCCTAATGGATTGCCACTTTTACGTGCATTGAGAATCAAATGAATTTTGTGCCTGGGTCACAAATCCCAAATAGGCCTGATTATAGGAGTAATCTAGAAGAGACAAAAGATCTTCAAAGGCAAGTTGCGGAGTTGCTTGAGAAAGGCTTTGTGAGAGAGATCATGAGCCCTTGCTCTTTTTCCGTCCTATTGGTACCCAAAATGGATGGAATTTGGAGGATGTTTGTGGATTGTAGAGCAATCAACAAGATAATGGTAAAGTATCGCCATCTTATTCCTCGTCTTAATGACATGTTGTATCAATTACATGGATCCAAAATCTTTTCTAAAATTGATCTAAAAAGTGGTTACCATAAGATTTGAATGAATCCTAGAATTGAATGTAAAACTTCTTTTAAGAACAAATATGGGCTTTATGAGTGGTTAGTTATCGCGTTTTGGCTTGACTAATGCACCTATCACTTTCATGAGATTAATGAATCATATCATTAATGATTTTTATGGGAAATTTGTTGTGGTGTGTACTTTGATTGTATCTTGATATTTTCTAACACTTTAGAGGAGCATGTATAACACCTAAAATAAGTTTTTGAAGTTCTCAGAAAGCAACTTTTATTTGCTAATCTTAAAAAGTGTACTTTTTGTGTTGTTCGTGTGATTTTCTTGGGTTTTGTAGTTAGTTCTAAAGGAGTTGAGGTTGATGAAGAGAAAACTAAAGCAATAAAGGAATGGCCTAAACCTAAGAGTGTAACTGAAGTTAGGAGTTTTCATGGGCTTGCTAGTTTTTATAGGAGATTTGTGAGAGACTTTAGCATCATTGTTTCTCCTTTAACTGAAGTTATTAAAACGGATAAGATTTTTACATGGGAAAAAGAACAAGATGATGCTTTTAACTTGTTGAAAGAAAAGTTATGTTCTGCTCCTTTGTTACAATTGCCTGATTTCTCTAAATCTTTTAAAATTGAATGTGATGCTTCTGGCAAAGGAATAGGTGTTGTTTTGTTGCAAGATTCTAAACCTATTGCCTACTTTAGTGAGAAGTTGAGTGAAGCCACATTGAACTATTCCACTTATGAAAAAGATCTATATGCTTTGGTAACGTTTTTAGCCACATGGAAACATTACTTGTGGCCAAGAGAGTTTGTCATTAAAACTGATCATGAATCCTTGAAGTACTTGAAGAGTCAAGGTACGCTTAGTAAGAGGCATGCTAAGTGGTTTGAATTTATTAAAACTTTTTCTTATGTAATTTCTTACAAACAAGGGAAAGAGAATGTTGTTGCTGATGCACTTTCAAGAAGGTGTGTTTTAGTTTCTACTCTGACTTTTAAATTGATGGATTTTGATCAAATCAAGGTTATTTATGCTAATGATGTTGATTTTGGCAAGATTTTTGCATATTGTAAGTTGGGTCCTTTTGAGAGATTTAATCTTCAAGATGGATTTCTTTTTAAGGAAAATAAGTTGGGTATCCCTAATTGCTCTTTCGTGAAGTATTTGTAAAGGGAGCACATTGTGGAGGGCTTATGGGTCACTTTGGAGTCCCAAAGACATTAGACATACTTACTGAAAATTTCTTTTAGCATGGCATAAGAAAAGATGTTGAAAGAGTGTGTGCACAATGTTTGGAATGTAAACACGCTAAATCGAAAGTGTTACCTCATGGTTTTTACACACCATTACATGTTCCTACTTCACCTTGGATTGATATTTCTATGGATTTTGTGTTAGGCTTGCCTAGAACAAGGTATGGTAAGGATAATATATTTGTTGTGGTAGATATGTTCTCCAAAATGGCTTGTTTTATTTGTTTAAAGACTAATGATGCTTCACATGTTGCTGATTTATTTGTAAAAGAAGTTGTTAAATTGCATGGTATACCTAGAACTATTGTTAGTGATAGGGATGCTAAGTTTTGAGCCACTTTTGGCATGTAATTTGGGGGAAGTTAGGCACAAAATAGTTGTTTTCTACTTCTTGTCACCCACAAACTGATGGACAAACTGAAGTAGCTAATAGAACCTTAGGAAACATGTTGAGGGTTGTTTTGAAAGGTAAATTAACTTCTTTGGAATATCACTTACCTATGATTGAATTTGCTTACAATAGAACAATCCATTATTCTACAGGTATGTCTTCTTTTGAGGTTGTTTATGGTTTTAATCCCTTTACTCCCCTTGATTTATTACCATTACCTACTAATGATATTGCTAATCTTGATGGTAGAGGAAAGGCTGAAATGATGAAAAAAAATCATGAGCAAACAAGGCTTGTAGTAGAGAAAAAAATTAGCAAACTACTTGGAGAAAGAATAAGGGTCGAAAATAAGTTGGTTTTCAACCTGGAGATTTAGTTTGGTTTCACTTTATAAATGAGAGATTTCCTTCCAAAAGGAAGTCAAAGTTGCATCCTAGAGGATATGGCCCATTTCAAGTCCTTGAAAGGATTGGAGACAATGCTTACAAGCTGGACTTTTCTTGGTGAGTTTCAAGTAAGTGCTACATTCAATGTTGCTGACTTGTCTTTGTTTGATGTAGGCTCAAATTCGAGGATGAATTCTTTTCAAGAAGAGGGGAATGATAGCATCAAGGAAAAGGATAGAGTTTTGGAATATCCAAGAAGGCCATTTACAAGATCTCAAGCTAAAAAATTACACACTAAGATTGCTAGACTTCAATGGAAAATAAAGAAGCTTTTAATTGTAGAGGAAGAGCCCAAGCCCAAAGGCGATGAATTGTCCAAGTTTTACAATTATTCGGTGGACCAAATTAAAGTCCAATAGGAGGAAGATTGGGTCCCAACATAAGCCTTTGAAGTCCACCAAAAGGGCACCTAGGAGAGCTTAAAATTTCTTCGTCTCTCAAGCCGTTCCCTTTCACAGCACAAATGTAGGCAGTGGTGTGTTCATTGGCGTCCGAGATTCCGCTATACTTCGGGAGATCGGTCATTTTGAATTTCTTCGGGATAGGAATCGGAGCTGCACTTGAGGGGAATGGATTTTGCACGAAGTTGTTTGAATCTACACCTTTCAGAATCGGGGGTGCGCCTGGGATTTGATCAACCCTCGAGTTGTAGGTCTCCACTTTTTTGTCGTTAGCTTCTATCTTCTTTTCGCCCAATTCAATCCTCTTTTCGAGGTCTTCGAGCATCTTTATAATTGTGGGGTCGGCTGCTGACCTATTATTTCTCAACCTTTCTAGTGCCTGTTCGACTCGAGGAGCCGTTTCTGGTGGCGCTGTGCTTAGGGTACTCTGATGGCTTTGTATCTGAGCAATAGCCACCTATTGTGCATGCAACATTTCAAAAATAACATGAAGGCTAACTTCCCTTTCCCTTTGACCAGGGGCTTCTTGTGCTTCACGTTGGTCTCCTTTACAAAAGCTTTCGTCTGTATGAGAGCTCACATCCACATGTTGAGCGTTGCGTGAACCTTCTTTGGCAGGAATTTGCACTGGTGCCCCCTCAGGGTTTTGCGATGGCACACCGGCACCTGAAGCAGCTGTGCCATTCTCTCCGTGGTCCTCAGGACCATTTTTTTCATGTGCCTTTACTGAGTTAGACATTTTCTGACCTGAAATTGAAAATTCTTGGACAAGAAAAAGTGTGAAGAATAACTTGTGTTTTTAGAAACCCTGCACTAAAACAATCACTATTATCTTTAGCCCCACGGTAGGCGCCAAACTGTTTACCTTGAAAATGGTAATTACAATTATATTTGATTATGTGGTTCTAAAAATACGTGATCTATTTTAATACCAGTTGTTTAGGCAATAGATGCTAGGTGTGGGTTGAGAAAAATGAAATAAGATCAAAAGGAAACGAGATTACGCAAACCGGATAATAGAGGGACCGGTCTCGAGGGTGGTCGAAATGGCTTCGAGGTCGAGCTCTAGAAGCCTGACTGGGGTTTGTCATAACAATATAACAGTAATTAATTCCTTAAGAATGGCCTATTTATGATCAATAACAAGTAATAAATGAAGAATAATTCACGAACACAATAAATGAGAAGCAATAAATTAATGAAGCAATTGTAGAGAATGTTTTTGTTAGAGAGCAGGGGATGTTTTTGTTCGATATATACATCCTCGATGCCGAGGATCTACGATACTTACTGCCTCGAGGTCGAGGACCTTCGATGTGTACTTCCTCGATGCCGAAACTTTGAACCTTCCAACCTTTTGAGCGTCAAAATGATTGCAAAATCGGGCTCTCCCATATTAGTCGTATACAACCTCAAAATTTACACGCAATTCAAAAATGACACCATGAACCTACTCCAACTTCCGGAAATCCAATCCGAACCCGATATCAAAATTTTCACTATCGGCCAAAATCGCCAAAATTCCAACTTTCGCCAATTCAAGCTTAATTCTACTACGGACCTCCAAATCACATTCCGGATGTGCTCCTAAGTCCAAAATCACCTAACAGAGCTAATGGAACCATCAAAATTTGATTCCGGGGTCGTTTACTCACAAGTCGACATCCGGTCGATTTTTCCAGGTTAAGCTTCCAAATAAGAGATTAAGTGTCTCAATTCACTCCGAAAACCAAAACGAACCCTCCAGGCAAGACACAATAGCAGAAATAGATACAAGGGAAGCAGTTAATAGGTGATCAGGGACATAACTCTCAAGAATACCGGCGGGGTCGTCACACAATGCCACATCTTCTACTTCGACAAGGCAGGTGCAAAAGAAAAAGGAGTAAGGGCTTAGGAAGGTAGCGCAGTGATTGAATAGATGATTTTTTCTTGTATGTGCATATAAAGTTTAAGATAGTTATTATATTTATTAATCACAAAGATAATCTATTCATTTGAATTATATGTTATATAAACTGCATTTTTCACTATCGACTTTGAAAATCAGCAAAGAAAATTTTCACTACTAAATATGTCTGCTATGTTTTATTCTATTGAGAAAAAATAAAAAATAAAATAAAAACTAAAGAACCTAAAAACATCAAAAACCAAACGACCAACTTATTGTTAGTTATATTCATGACTCATATGTCTTGAAATTTCAAGATGTCTTTCTGCCAAGTAAAGTACTGTAACGACCCGGCCGGTCGTTTCGAGAGTTATAGACCTGTTTCCCCCAATTCTGCTTCTTTTGTGCTTTACAGATGTATTATATCATATCAGATTGGTTGGTTCGGGTCCGGAGTGGTGTCGGAGAGAAATTGAGACATTTAGTCTCTTTATTGGAAGCTTAAGTTGGAAAAAGTCGACAGGATGTCGACTTGTATGTTAACGAAGTTGGATATGAATTTTGATGGTTCCATTATCTTCTTTAGGTTATTTCGGACATAGGAGCGCGTCCGTAAGGTGATTTGGAGGTCTGTAGTAGAATTAGGCTTGAATTGGCGGAAGTTGGAAATTTGGCGATTTTGGTCGGTAGTGAAAAATTTTGATATCGGGATCGAAATGGAATTTCGAAAGTTGGAGTAGGTTCTTGGTGTCATTCTTTACGTGTATGTAAAATTTGAGGTCAATCGGATGTGGTTTAATAGGTTTCGGTGTCGTTTGCATAATTTGAAAGTTTGGAAGTTTTAGGCTTGAATCCGAGTGTAATTTGGTATTTTGATGTTGTTTTGAGTGATTCTAGGGTTCGAATAAGTTCGTATGGGGTTATATGACCTGCAAGTATATTTGATTAAGGTTCCGAGGGCCTCGGGCTAATTTCGGGTGGTTAGCGGATTGTTTGGAGTTGGAGAAGTGCAGCTGAAGCTGCTGCTACTGGTGTTTCCGCACCTACGGAGTGGGAACTGCAGGTGCGGGCCTACAAAAGCGAATGAGGATCCGCATAAGTGGCCAAGAAGGAGCTGGGTAGGAACTGCAGGTGCGAAGATATTCCCATATCTGCGAGAGTCGCAGATGCGGGCAACTGGGTGTAGGTGCGAGAGGGAGTCGCAGGTGCGATGTTGTTTCCGCACCTGCGATGTTCGCAGATGCGGTCTTTGATCGTAGAAGCGAAGGCAGTGGTTTAAGTGACTTTCCGCATGAGCGGAGTTTTGACCGCATATGTGGCATCGCAGAAACGACAAAAAGACTGCATGTGAGGTTTTGCTGGGTAGAAAGTATAAATAGAGGACTTTGGGAATTTTCCCATTTTTCACATTTTGGAACACGAACCTTGGGGATTTTTAGGTGATTTTTGAAGGGAATTCGAGGTTTATCACTGAGGTAAGTTCCTTGAGCCTAATTATCCTTAATAATGGTGTTTTCCCATTGATTGTACACTTAATTAGTGAGATTTTAAAGTGAAAATTGGGGGTTTAGGGCTTCGAGATTGGAGAGTAAAATTTGGGGTTTTGGAGGGGCAAGTGAGGTCAGATTTTGGTAAATTTGGTATGGCTAGACTCATGAGTGAATGGGCTTTCGGGCTTTGTGATTTTTGTTGTATTCCGAGACGTGGGGCTGGGGTCCGGGTTTGAGCTGATTTCGAATTTTGGACTAGATTTCAGTAGTTTTTTTGTGAAATTGATCCTTTTAGTCAATATTGATTATCTCGTACTGTTTGTGACTAGATTCAGAGGCCGATTCGAGAGGAAATGCCATTTCGGAGTAGGATTTCTACGTTGTTGATGTATGTAACAATTTTAAATCTGGTCTTGAGGGTATGAAACCCGAAGTTTGGTATGATGTGACTGTTTGGAGGTGACGCACATGCTAGGTTACGGGCGTGTGAGTGTACACCGTAAGGGATTGTGAATTGGTCTTTCCCGTGAGACTGTAAATTCTAATAGCCTTTTTGTGCTTATATGTATTCCTTGTCTGCTAGCAATTTGACTGCCTTCATGTTAGAAATCATGCTTAGGCTATGTACTTGCTTATGGTTGTTATACTCAGTCATAGTAATTCTTGTATATGTTTACCTCAGTCTCTGTTATTTCCCTGCTGATATACTATAGCATTCTGATTTGGCTGATTCCCTTTCATTATTGAGGGTTGTGAGACTAGAGAGGTTTATGACTGAGTGAGGCTGAGGGCATGTTTGTGAGGTTTTGTACCTTAGCACGTGAGTTGTCCATGCGGCACGTGAGTTCTCCGTGCAGATTCTGATATGATATGGTAGCACGTGAGTTGTCCGTGCGGCATGTGAGTTCTCCATGCAGATTCTGATATGGTATGGTAGCACGTGAGTTGTCCGTGCGGACCTTGATATGATATGATAACACCTGAGCTGTCCATGGGGCACGTGAGTTGTCCGTGTAGATTATAGGGCTTGGACTGTAGGAGCCCCTCCAGAGTCTGTACACCGCCAGTGAGAGCAAGTACCTAATGAGCGTGTGTATTGAGGGCTGAGAGTCGAGTGTTGAGCTATTGAGAGCTTGAGTGACAGTAACCTGTGAGGTTGCATCTGTCTTCTTTGTTGTTTTATTTAGCTGATTCCCACTGCTGTTTGAACTTCCGGAAACTTGTTATATTTGGTTTTACTGGAACTTGGTAAATATGCAACTGATTTGACTCATGTTACCGGCGTTTACTCATGTCTAGTATTAGATTTTGAAAATTACCAAAATGAATTGTACTGTATAGCTCGTCACTGCTTCTCAGTTTCTTATTTATTTCTGTCTCTTGCTGGGTTTGTTGTACTCATGTTATACCCTGCACTTCATGTGCAGAACCAGGTGTGTTTGATGACGGAGATCGTTGAGTTCCGGCGTGATCGAGTATCGGAGACTACGAGCTAGCTGCCGGCGTCCGCAGGACCTTGTCTCTCCTTCTATATTTCTTTCTGTCCTATATTGATACTTAGACACTAGTTATATTAGTTTGGTTATCTAGATGCTCATGACTTGGTGACACCCGGATGTTTGGGGCTAGTTTTTCCGCATTTTAATTCTATTTTGAGTTCAACTTTGGTTATTATGAAATTTTCTGATATAGAAGAGTTGTAAATTACTTTTATATTGAACTACTAAAGTATTTGTGAAGTCCATTTGCCTAGTACCATCGATAGACGCCATCACGATATGTTAGGTTTTGGGTCGTGAGAAGTACATGATATCTACTTATATATATTATTGTTAGTTTTTGCTTCAACTTCAATACTTCTTTTAAAAATAATTTATTTCAACTCAACTACTCATTCATACATAGCCTAAAAAACCTTTAGCACTCAAGAAAATAGGCCTTTGCACCATCTGGATTGTGGACGTTCATTTGAGAAGATCAATTTGTAACTGCCAATGTGCTAAGAGAGAAGTCTTACTATTACTATTAAGAATTACAGTTACTAATGTGCTAAGAGAGAATCTCAGTACTACTAACAAATAGAAGTTGCTTGTGGTTCAATATACCTCATAAAAAATTAGTTCTAAAGATAAATATTCTGTTGAATATGAAGTAGATCATGAACTAAAACATGTTAAGAAGAAAGTAAAATAAGGATCGAAGTTAGAAAGCAAAAAGACCAAATATTATCATGTGATTACCTTGACATGCTGATCTTATTTAATTTCAAGAACCCTGATTACATAGGTTAAAGATAATTGAGTAAAGGTGCAATTAAGACCTGGCCGTTACTTTTTAAAGTTTAAATGTAATTATTTGATCGTGACTTTATCCAGATGTAACAGTGTAGTAGCAATTGCAGACGGGGTCGGCATGAGACGTCGGTTCTTGATTAACATCCTTTTGCCACTATCCATAGATAAGATTTACGTTCATGTTGGAATGCCTGAGACCACTTTTTGCCTTGCTGCTCTTGCTTCTCTGGCTACTGCTCCGGCTAAGGCTTTCTTTTCGCTTTGACTTGCCTTCCTTATCTTTCAATCTGGACTTGCATGTGTAAAAAACGAGTGGGTTGATGAATCGTTGCTTTACACAAATAGCTAATATTACTTGAGTTGTAAGTAAAAAAAGGCTAACCAACTTTTATGCAGGAACCTAGGGATATAATCTTACTTCTTGAAGCGAGCTACTTTAACTGCCAAAGGAGCGGGGCAATTCGAGTTAGACGAGAGGCAGGGATGTAATTTCAAAGATACTTGCCTTGTCGACGCTAAACTCAGTACCTCACTTCCTTACTAGTACACCTACTAAACCCATACTCATTACGAATGTGTTCACCAGACATCTGACTTAGCAACCTTCGGAGGCAAAAGAATTGTTCGTTTACGGAAATTGTGGAGCTACAATGGAAACGTTAAATGAGGGGGAAAGCAATTTAGAAATTTGTCATCTACTTTGTGACACGTGTTTATTAATGTGAGACAGCTAGGTTCCTCATTGTTTTTGCTTTTCTTTACTTTTCCTTTCACACTCCTTCTTATCTCTCTTCTTCGGTTCTCCTCTTCATGGATTCCATCGCCATGGCGTAGAGTTTTTCTTGGAAGTTGTTGATATTGGTTCGCTTTTTTGCTATTATTTTGTGATTTGTTTTCCTTGATCTTAGGTATTAATTTGAACGTTGTGAGTCTGATGGATATATATTTAACTTTTTTCTTCTATCACATGTTTCTTTAACCAATTCTGTACTTGCATGTCCTCTATGCAAAGACCGGAGAGATGGGGAGAAGAAATATAAGGAAGAGGCTAACAGCATAGAAGATATGAGTTCGGATTTAATGCTATTCTTTTGCAGGATTACTTCAAAGAATATCTATTTTTAGCACATATATACCTTCAAATTTTTTTAATGGGTAGGTTAATAGTATTTCCAGTCACAAACAACTAATCATGTTGTTGTTGGTTTAAATATAGGGGTTTTGACTTAATATTAGTTAAAATTGATCACAGTGTAAGTTTAATCTGGTATCTCTTCGTTCTTTCTTTTTGGTAGAAAGCTGAATTGAAATTTATGGAAAACGGAAGAATTTACAAAAATTGAGAAGCATGAAAGATAGCCTTTATTCTAAAGTTATATTTGACTCTAGGATAACTTGATTAACATATTATACCAAATAGTGCTTTGTTTTTCGATTTTGAAGCCATGATTAAGCTATACAACTCTATAAAGTGGTGATGTGATATCCAAGGCATACAAAAACAATTTTGAAAGTTTATAAATATGATTTTTTTTTTTTGTGAGTTTTGAAACTTAAAGTAATTACAGAACAAGCATGTCTCATATCTGTGGTTATTCTATGATTAAAACCTTTGATGATAAAATTTATTCTTGTCCAGTGAGATTGGATACAGTGAGTTTCAATATTTTATGGATGATGATCCAATAAAATTTAGATTTTTCTTTTTCTGTGTTCATAGGAAACTACTTTGCAATACATAGACCTTACTGTCCGAGATTATTCTTTATTTCTATAAGTTATATGTCTCTATCTTATAGTGGATTATAATATGCATACAATCAATATTGTATTTTTACTTAGTGTCACTGCTCTGAACTATTTAACTTTCTCATTGATTATGAAAGTGATTTCCAAAGGTTTTATAATTTATAATCAGTTTCTCATGTTGTCATGCTACTTGTGTTTCCTCAGTTTTAGACCAGATACTTCTATCTGTGATTGGAAGTTCATTATTTTCAGGTTCATCATTCATACCTGCGCCCCAATTTGCTAAAATATTGTGTTGTTTTGCAAGCAATCATTAAGTTATTTGACTTTTGCACAGGCTTGATAAGTGTATTCCTCCAGAAAAATTATAACAACCATGAATTGGATGGATTGTCTGTAATCTACTTGAGTTTTGCAAGCAATCATTAAGTGATTTGAATTTTGCACAAGGTTGTTAAATGTATTCCTCCAGAAAAATTACAACAACCATGAATTGGATGGATTGTCTATAATCTACTTGAGCAAACAATGTGTTGCATTTGCTTGTCCTTTTGGGGATGAAGTAAGCAAGCAGAAGGGTTTTGAAACATGAAGATGAGGAAAAGATGAGGGTTATATCCACCATTTTATTGTGTTCAGACTTGACTTTTTCTTTACTTTAGAATTGGGAGCATGCAACATTTTGGGCGGGATAGCTTTCGGCCTTGTGAAAACCGTAGTTTTCCTTGGAGTTTGAGTGTGAGGCTATATGCTATTGTGAAAAACTGAAATGTCAAAATAAATAAATAAATAAAAGATCAATGAACTTACTATCCTCCCATGGAAAAAAATAGAGTCCCAAGAGAAAGAAAACACATGAAAAATATAACTTGCTGAACTGCATGTTTTACCATCTCAAATTGGAACCAAAAGTTATGAAACTCAATTGCAGAAGATTCTCTTCGTATATTTAGTATCAACATATAAGCACAAAGGTAATACCTTTTTTCACTGAAGAGTATACTGTGAAATTTTTTACCGGTATTCAGAAATTCTGATCAATTAACCCTAAAGAACTCTTACAGATTGCAGAAGTACCACCCTTGATGACACAACTCTTTCCTACATGCAACATCCAACAATTTAAGTGTCAATTCAAATGAAAAACTTACTACTACTAAAATCAGCTCTCATATGTATGTGCCCGAAGCTACTACTTTCCAAGCAAGGAGCAGAAACTATCGCGGTATCATTCTTTTTGGCAGTTACAATAGGCATTCCACCACCACGATTCATTCGCCAACGGTTGCGATCCATGTTCAGATTCACATCTAATGTTAAAAGGGAACACGTTAATTGCCAGAGACTAAATGAAGATGATTTCAAAGCAGAACTCTTTCCGGCTAACTTCTACATTCTGTCGTTCTAAGCTGACTTGTTGGTTGGTGGAGCTTTATTGCTTGATCGTTATCCAAGTTTTGTGCTTCAGCACATGAGCCTCTTGTACTGAATAGGCAGGACGTGTAGAATATGAAATGTTTTACTAATGAAACGGCTTGAGAATTGACGTCTTTTCATCTTTGATTTCCTTCAGTAACTGTTCAGCTACCCTTTAATTGAGTAATTTTAAGCATTTTCAGACTTTTTACTTACGATTAATTAACCAATAAAATAGTTAGAGAAAATCCAAAAAAAAGGAGAAAAAAGATAAGGTATTTTCATCGCATATGAGAGGTGGTTTCATTTTATACACCAATTTTGCACTCGTCACAGGCGAACTGACTCATCTGAATAATATAACCTTTATGAATCTGTTGAGACCGAATAAGATAGTTGTTTTGCATAGCTAATATCCCTTGTTATCTCGCCTTTCGTCAAGTTTATCGGCAGCATTTTTCCAGCGAAATACACTTTTTTCTCTTGAGAAAAAGAGAAAGTGAGTGAAACTGAAGCGAAAGAGCTTTTCCAAAACCCCTAAGAAAGGAAGCATGATAGAGCTGAGCGGGCAAAATTTGACAACCTTTTTATTTACATATTTCTTGGTAGTCTGCACATGAAGAAGATCTAATCTCCCCAATGATAACTATCACTATCCTTGAACATCACGGCCAGGCGAGGTGGGAGGGGTGAGAAGATCTGCGAGGTCCTTGCCAAGGCCAATGACGGCAGCCTTGGCAATCCTCTCAACACGCTCTTGTTTTGCCATTAGCGCCTGGTTTTGTTTAGTAAGATTCTCCAGACTCTCCATGATGTCGATGACGCGGTAGTGGATCTCTATAAGTTTTGACACCTCTGGGGGAGATCATGCACGATATCATACTTATTCATTATGGATTTCTGCTCGTTGTTGCTTATCATATCTGCAAACAAGAATTCACAAAAGGATTAGAGAATGATAGAAATCAATAAGTTTGTATACTAGTTGAAGGAAGTAGTACACTTGCGTAGGAAAAAAAGACACAAGATAAAGAAGAAACGAGGAAGATTGACTAACGCGTGGAGGGTGAAAGGTAGTGTTGCAATTGAATATGGAAATTTTAAGTGTACTTTAACGGGGTTATATATACTCTCTGCTTAGATAAGTTGGTTTGACTTGGCATAAAATTTAAGAAAAAGAAGACTTTTAAAATATGTGATCCTAAAAGCTTAGTAGACAAAAGCTTTATAGGACCATGATATTTGAATGGATATAAAATTTTATCTTAAAGATAAAGTAGATAAAATTAAAAATTTAAAGTTAAATTATTTTCAAATATATAAATATGTCATTTTTGTCTGAACATACTAATAAGTGATATGAAACAAGAGGAAGTAGACTGTAATGATTTAGGTTGACGAAGCACTTTGTAATCCCCGAAAAGGTACATTTAACCCTTTAATCTTGTCTCAAAATGCTAACTATAGCTGTTATCTACCCTCAAATGGTATATAAACACCTGTAAAAATTTCAAATTAATACAATAGAAAAAAGATATTTAAACAACTGACCCGTTAAACAACCTAGTTGATTGGTGGAAGGCTGAAGTGGGGCAGGTGGTCGTGGCACCGAAGGACTACTACAATTTGCGAGATAATGCTTTGGTTCTCCAATAGTATCACATGTCTCAAGTAAAATATTCATATCAATGATAATGATGACCCTGTTTGAAGAATTAGACAAGGAAAATCAATAAACAAACACTGAAATCTACAAGTATGATTCTCAAAGACATTTACAAAAGATGAAGTACATGATATATATACACGTACATATATATGTGAAAATGTAGCTGGAAATTACTGGCATGGTGTTGTTTACAGGTCAGCTATTTATGAATTATCTTTTCAATGAGCCAATGTCAGAAAGCTCATCATACAAAAGTATCATTCACTCACTTTAGAGGAAAATTAACAATTGGGGCTAAACTATACACACACAAGCTGTGCTACAAATCAGAGCACTGTCACTAGGGGAAGTTGCAAATTGCAATACCGACTGCAGGAGCAAAACACTGTGATTTAAGGAACCCTGTTATAATAGGAAAAAGTTTTCCGTATACATAGAAGTTTAAACCCAAGTTGAGCCTATTCTTGAATTAGGTTTATAAAGCAATCCGAGGTAACTTAGCTATAAGCAAGCACGCAATAACAGCTCCTAATAACGATCAACAAAAAAGAAAAAGTCCACTTCTCTCAAATTATTGAACAGAATCACCTTTTTTCTCACCATTGCGTTGACCGGCCTAAACAATACGGGAGTTCGTATTAAAATTTGAGCATGCAAATAACAACAGCGAATATAAGCAGTTGATTTTCTCAAAACTAATAATCATATATATCTCCAAGCAAACATACACAGTTTTTGAGGCGAAGCATCTTAATGAAAAACTCACTCAAGGTGCACATATGCAATCCGAAATTTCAAGCATTTATGTCATATAAATTGACAAAATTGAAGGAAAATCAGAGAAATTACATTCGATTTTGGATGTTATTACAAACGAACTGATTCATCTGAATAATAGATCCTTTTTGAATCTGTTGAGACCGAATAATATAGTTTTTTGGCGTAGCTAACATGGCTTGCTGAAGAAACACCCCGTCCGATAAAAGAATCCGGTAGCGTTCGTTATTGTTATTCTGATTCTGAGTGTTCACTAACCGAATATCCGTGATTTGTAACACCGGTTTAAAATCCTCCGAATGTGCTTCGCCGTTCGTTAAAATCGCTATCGCACCTTCCGTCAAGTTTATTGGCCGCATTTTTTCCGGCGAAATTACACTTTTTTCTTCGAGAAACTGAAGAAAGAGTGAGTTGAAAGTGACGCGGAAGAGCTTTTCAAAACCCTAAAAAAGGAAGCGGGATACAATGTTTTGAAAACAATGTTTGGTTATCAAATTCTAATACATTTTTGAAAACAATGTTTGGTTATCAAATTCAACATATTTATTTCAATTTCACTTGAAAATGCATTTTCAAATTTGAAAAACGGATTCTTACCCGTTTTTCAATTGAAAATGCATTTTGACTAGTTTTTAATACAAATTTACCCTATACTTTTAAAATTTATTCAATGACCCCAACAACTATTAACATACAACTACCCACAGAAACACAAAACGCGCAGATCTTTTAAAATTCTTCGTGATGCAAGCAGCCAATTAATCCATCTTTTGTTTTCATTTTATCTTTTAAAATAGGTAGATTTTATTGAATTCTTGATATACCCCAATATTAAAGAAGAACTTGTTCATATTTATGTTGTTTTCGGCTTAACTTCCTTCTTTGTGTATTAGTAAAATTAGAAAATGTGATATTGATTTTGTATTTTCTATGTTGAACAATAGCATTTTAATTGTTTATTTCAAGTAGAGTAATCAAATTGGGGTGGTTTTGATATATTTTACAAGTTGTGAGTATAAATCATGTTTCATGATTTTGAAAAAAAAGGCATCCAAATATGTTGCAAATATTATAACCAAACACAAACTTCATCTTCAATTAAAATTTCAAATTCCAAAAAAGAAATTGAAATGCATGGCCAAACGCCTACTACAACTGAGCGGGCGCGAAACTGAAATAGAAGGGGGGAGACACTTTTTTTTTGTGATGTGGTTAATGACAGGATTTGCCTTTTATTCCTGCTTGAGGCTTCTGAGAGAAGCTTGGAAGTTTTGATTAGAGGTTCTAGAGAGTAGAGTAATTAGTAATTGCAGAGGAAGCCACAAATTTTTTATGTTTAGCGATTTAATGGCCGTTTGGACACAAGAATTGTAAAATTCCAAAAAAAATAAATTTTTTTTTTTAAGTGAAAATAGTCTTTGAAAATTAGAGTTGTGTTTGGACTGGACATGAATATAATTTTGGGTTGTTTTCAAGTTTTATGAGTGATCTGAGCGAAAATTTTGAAAAATAACTTTTTGGAGTTTTTCAAATTTTCGAAAAATTCCAAATTTCATCTTCAAGTGAAAATTGGAAATTTTATGGCCAATGTTGATTTCGAAAAAAAAGTGAAAATTTTTCGAAAAAAATTAAAAAATTTCTCATGTCCAAACTGGCTCTTAGACTATCAGGTTTTAAAAAGAAGGAAATGAACCACAAAAGTAATTATAGCAAAATAGGTCGTGGGATTTGCTTGCAGTTCGACTAATTTCACGAGGTACCCGCTATCTCCTTCTAGCACAAGTTAATCACTACTAAAAATTCGCATAAAACCGTCCGAAAAAACCGACCAAAATCGATCGGTAATGGCCAATAACCGTCCAAAAAGCGAACATTTACGCGTGGTCGGTATTTTGAAGGCTGATAGAGGATACCCACCAAAGTCGGTCGGACCGACCAACTTTGGTCAGTATGCTCTACACGACCATCTGACAGTTTAATTGAATTACCGACCAATATTGGTCGGAATATTTTTTAATAATTTAATTTTATCGACCAACATTGGTCGGTGTTCTAAATTTAATAATTTGATTACCGACCAACTTTGGTCGGTAATAAAAAATAAATTAATTATATAATATTTTACATACCGACCAACGTTGGTCGGTATTAGAATATATATATATTTTATAATAATTAAAATTTAATAATACCAACCGACGTTGGTCGATAATGTTGAGTTTCTAGGAATTCAATGTGCACTAGCCGACCAACATTCGTCGGTATTTTGCAATTTAATTTTTTTCAATTACCGACCAAGGACAGTCGATTTTCTGGGAATAATTTTGACAGAAAATGCTTGTTTTGGTAGCTACACCATCTGACAAATAAAAACAGCATACTAATACCTCCAATTCATATCAAATAACTCCTAATTCACCACAAACAACCCCTAATTCACCACAAATCCAACTAAACATCCAACTAATACTTTAAAACTATCAAGTTCAATTAAGCATCACAATTCAAAACCACTCAAAAACTAAGTAATTACAACAAGTTCAAAAATGTTCATTCTAATTCAAAATAAGTTCTATTAGTCTAGTTCAAGTATATCAAAGTATTGGTCAGGGAGTGTTTTCTATAGCATCACCATTATCTGATGAACTTTCATCTACAAGACTGTAAGAACAGTCTTATGGAGATCGGGAAGAACTATCATGTGAAGGACGGGCAGAATGATCACAGGGAGGACGGGAGGAACTCTCACATGGAGGTCAAGCCTATGGCGATGACTTACAAAACCGGGAAAACAGAAAAGCTCCAGTAAAAAGGAGGGATCTGATCTGAACTTGCATACCAAGGAATTGAGCATCTCTAAGCCTTTCTCTTTCCGTGGTTGCTTCTAGCTCGAATGTAAACTTTCTCATTGTCTCCTGCATAGCCAAAAGGCTTTCCCTATTATGTGTCTCGCGCTGTTAGGAAGTCCCTATTCTTTGAATTCCACACCTGTAGCGATGAAAATTTTTCTCAGGAAGCCCGTATACCTTCCCCATTTTTGGATCGCCAACAACCTCCAATCATATTCTTTCAGTATCCTCCTCCGAAGGTTGGGTTGGCTCGCCCGATTCACCAGCTAGATGGCTACGAATGAAGTCTTCCACATTGCTTTGGTAGCGACCCTACGTTATTTTAAATTAAATTAGTATATAAAATAACTTATAAAAGTAAAGTATAACACTTAAGAAAAATTGAAATCTTACATATGTAGTCTCTGCCCGGACCTCGACCTACCTATCTGCATCCCCCTCTTTCTTCTTCTTTAAAATATGTGTATCCTTGAATAGCTCATCATGGTGTATTGGACGTCCATACTTCTTTTCCTGAAAACAAATTAATTTTGGTTGATAAATAGAATGATATACTTAGAAAAGTAAAGATGTAATAATTATGCAATTACCAATCTTCTTCTCGGATGAGCGAGCTTTCTTCCCTAGTTCACTCTTCTGTAAGAATTTCTCGATCTACCATTGCCTTAACGAATCATCCCATAAATGGTGCAGACACCAGTCCGGCCTCTTATTCTTTTTTCTACCATTTGAGAAATGATCCTCCAATCTCTTGCGGGATTTAAGATGAAAAATTGCAACCACTTCCTCGCTACAGCGGTCTTTGCATACACTCTTACTATGCATTTCAAAAGTTAAATATTAGATGGAAACATCATAAATATAAATTATTAAACTACATAAAAGAACATATGTACCTTAAACTGATTAAAAATTTGCTCCTTCAGCGAGTACGGAAAATCACTCTAAGTCACATAGGGGCCATCAAAAAGCATTTTGATCTTATTGATGATTATCGTAACAGTCTACTTACCCATCCTGAACCTACAATTTAACAATAAAAACACATGAAAATATTAGTAAAAATATTATAAAACAATAAATGCAAAAATAAAAAATAACTCTTACATGTTACCCTCAAGGACTATGATGATCTTGCCATAGCGGTCATAATGCACTACCTCTGGATCATCGTCCGCAGCATGTGTATCAGAGGCATGTGTAGACGGTGTAGATGGAGGCTCAGAGCTATGGTCTCCCAAGCGAAGTCCTGAAATGGATAGAGTCGATGATGAAGATGGTTGCGATCCTTGTGACTGCGACATAGCTGGATGCGATGCATGTGGCTGTGATATAGATGGTTGCGATTCATGTGGCTCTGATATGTAGGGATGCGATCCACGTGGCTATGATGCAGATGGCTTTGATCCACATGGAGGTGAGGCAGCTGGACTGTATGTCAGACGTATACTCCTATGGCCCTGTGATGAAAGACATGGTGTTTGGATGAATGTATAGGCCTCGTGATGCTGTGGCAGCTCAGTATAGCCATGTGGTGGAGGATAAGACATAGGCATTTTGGAAGAGGGTGGAACTGAGAGAGTAGTATTATCCCTAGATTCTACCCTCCTCTTTCCTTTCCTAGACTTTTCTCGACCCCGAGCACTAGTAGGGTCATTGTTACCTTGACCCTTGCCTGCCATCTGCATA
The DNA here is from genome assembly GCA_005239525.1 of Nicotiana knightiana. Taxonomy (NCBI): domain Eukaryota; kingdom Viridiplantae; phylum Streptophyta; class Magnoliopsida; order Solanales; family Solanaceae; genus Nicotiana; species Nicotiana knightiana. Next base: position 56,676 of record ML431668.1, read on the forward strand.
ATATACACATATTTAGATTGAAACTTATAAGAAACTAGTTATAACACGAGAATGCTTTAAAAACCAACTTTTTAATCCTTGTCGACGTATTGTTCCTTGTCCGAGAATTCCTCGTCCTCACTTGTTTCAATTTCATCAGTTGATTCTTCGTCCTCATTTTCTACAATTGTTACTTCATTTATAGCAACTTCTTCCAATATGCGCTCAGGATGTTCCAAATCATTTTGTAACTGATCCTCCACTATTTTGTGAACACTGGAGATATCGTTTTGATATGCAACATCTAACACATTCTCGACTTCCACCCTATCTATAGGCTTAGTTTTTATTACAACCCACCAATCAGACTAATTCTGCCACAATGGGTAAGGAGCATAATACACTTGCCTAACATTATGTGCAATTATGAAAGGATCATAGTATCATACTCCTTCGTATAATCAACATCAATTACGTTGTATTGGTGGTGTACTTTTGTACCTCTTGTTGGATTTGGGTCAAACCACGTGCATCTAAAGAGTATCGATTTTTTATATGGGAAACCTGTATATTCTAGTTGTAATATTTCTTTGATCACACCATAATAATCAATATCTCCAATTTGATTTCCATTACCACCTTGAACCCACACCCCGTTGTTGTTGCTATTTTTATTCTTAGAGAAATCCTCTGTATGAAACTTATAACCATTAACTACGTACTTAGACGTTGTTGTGACCTGAAGGCTAGGTTCCCAAGATATATCTTTCAAAAATTGATTGACACCATTATTTGGATTATTTACCTACATAGTGCTACAAATTATTTGAACCACTTATGAAAACTCGTATATACAGCAACATGGCCAAATTGACCCATGATGTGACTTGACACATCAAAATTTTTAGTAGTTGCATCAATATGTAATCATTGTAAATTTTACATGTTTATTACTAATAAATCAATACTTACTTAAGAAATGGTTGAACTTCAGGACAATTTAGCAACAAATGCATGGTAGCTGACTTGTACTACATATCACTCAAACTTCTGTTTCTAACATCCTTAGAACACTGATCTGGTTGATTGAAGATGAACATTGGTGGATACAATGAATCATTCACACATACGACAGTGTGCCTATTCCTAGAACATGGAACATTACTCTCAAAATAATAAGAACAAAAATGTGCAGTTTCCTTTGCAAGATAAGCTTCGCATATAGATCCTTCAACTTTATTCCTCTACTTAACGAATTGTTTGTATTTGCCAATTGTCCTACACAATGTCATCTTAGCCAAGAACATTCAAATAAAATAGAATATTACAGAAACCTTATAATATTACCTCTCAAAGGGATACATCCATCTGCATTGAAGAGGCCCTCCAAGTCGTGCCTCGTGTACAAGGTGGATTGGAAGGTGATCCATCACATCAAAGAAACCATATGGAAATATTTTTTCCATCTTACCAAAAGTTACACGAATATTCTGATCCATCCGAAGTAGGTTTTCTTCCAATAAGGTGGTAGAATACAAGTCTTTGAAAAATAAACTAATCTCTGTGATGGGTTTCCAGATTCTTTCAGGCAAACCGCAAAATGCAATAGGCACTAAGGTCTCTATGAAAACATGACAATCATGACTTTAAAATGGTTCAACTTCCCTACCTCCATATCTACATTTTCCCCCAAATTTCGACGTATAACCCTCAAGCATCTTCAATTTCATAAACCCAATCACAAATTTGCCGTCTTTCCTACAAAGTGAATGTGTAACTTGCTTTGGGCTGGAACACCTTACCATTGTTTGATTCTGCAAGTATAATTCAGGTCGCCTGCAATATTCTTGTAAGTCCATTCTAGCCTTCATGTTATCTTTTGTCTTACCTTTAACATCCTCACTATGTTGAACAAATTGTCAAAATAATTCTTATCAATATGCATGACTTATAAGTGGGGATTTTGACTACTTATTATCGTCTTTTATCTTTTGTTTTAATCCAAAAGCATTGAATTGTGTTCTTGAAACTAATGAAATTGTGCAAAATTGCAGGAATGCTGGAAGTTGGTCTCCGAGATGAAATCCAACTAAAAAAGGAGTAGTTCGAAACACAAGGCAATAAAGGGCGCAGAAGCACAAATGTGCATTCTGCAAAAGAAATTGCGGACCGCAGAATTCCATCTCCAGCCGTAAACCAAGAGGAAAATTTTAGTAGAAATGTGCGCAAAGTAAGGACCGCACATAAATTGTATGGTCTCAAAGCTGGGCTAAGAGTCGAAGATCAGAGAGTATGCAAAAATACCAAGTCCAGGAGCCTCTGTGAATTGCAGACCGTACAAGAATTGTGCACTTGCAGAAGAGTTGCCTTGCGGCCGCAGTCTTAATTGTGCGGACCGCAAAAGATTGCCTCGCGACAACAATTCAGATATGTGCAGCTGCAAAACTGCAGTTCCTGCAAGATGAAGAAATTTGCGACCGCATATGGAATTGTGCGGCCGCAGAACCTCCCGAAGCATTTTTGTCCGAGATTTTCAGCCTTGTACAAATAGACGAGTTTCATAAAATTAAGTCAAGTTTGAACCTCTAAAGTTGCTGTAGCCATTTTCTTTACTACTTTAGGAAATTTTACATTACTTTGGTGCATTTACATTAGATTTAATCATTTTAAGTTTCCATTATGAGTTTAATTAGTTTTTATTCCTTATTTCCTTCAAACCCCATTATGAGTAGCTATATTTTTACTAAGATTGTGACTCAACCCTAGTGTGTAAACCTTATAGGTATCTAATTTTGTGCTTGTTTATAATTGGACGTTGATTATTTTGCTTAGTTCATGCTTTAATTGTAAAATTAATGATTGCAAATATTGATTCATGCCTATTTGACTTAGTCGCTACTTGAAAAAGAGGGACCTAGTCTAGGATAACTTCGCTAACAAGGAATTTGGTCAATTGAGAGACTGATTAACCCAATTAAAGGGTTCAACCTAGAGATAGTAATAACCTGACTTGATCTCTTATCAACTTTTTGGGTGATACCCATATGGTCTTGAGAAAGCCGAATCGGGCAAAATCACTCTCTGACTGAGAGGTATTGAGTGGGAAATTTAGAGATGAGAGTTATAATACACCCCAATCAACAAAACAAGAATTAAATTCTTTATCCCATTAGGCAAACACCTAGCTCATGGTCGCATCCCTACGTTTTTTATCCATTTGGAAAACCTTAAAAACAATTATCTCTAGTCTCCTTTATTTATTTTGCAATTGTTAGATTAACATTACAAATAAAAAACAAATCCTTGTTGTGGAAGTGAAGTCTAGATAACCTAATTGCTCATTTGAAATATGTACCCCTAACTCCCATCCTAGCTCCTTGTTGATTCGACCCCGACTCTTAGTTGGGTCTCTACTATTGCACATGACTGTTTCATATCTCTTTTGAGGTGTGCTTTGGATGTGATCAATTTTTAGCGCCGTTGTCGGGGATTTAAAAAGGGTATTAGCTATATATTTGGGTGTGTTTTTGGAATATCTTCTTTTTCTTCCGTGTTACTAACTTGTTTGAGAAATTGTAGGTACAACCATGGCGAATAACAAGCTCGAAAATATTGCTTTGGGGGATGTAGATGTTGAGGAAGAGCAATTTGATGAGGTTCCTCTTGAACCTCAAGCCAATAGAAGAGGCCAAGTGCCTCATGATAATATCCCGCTCCAACCCCACCTCCACCACGAGCGGCTCCACACCGGGTGTTATCCAATGAAGGATATGGTAGTGCCATAGTCCCTCCTCGTATTAGGGCGGGAAACTTTCAAATCACTAATATGATGCTCACTTCGCTAGGGCAACGAGGTTTCTTTACCGGGGCTCCAAGTCAAAATGTACACAAACATTTGAAGAGGTTTGTGGACACTTGTTGGGGAAGCAAACAAACAAATGTCTCCGAGGATGCATTGAGGCTAAGGCTTTTTCCCTTCTCTAAATGGGGAAAGCTTTATATTGGTTGGAACATTTGCCGAATCATTCCATTTACGCTTGGGATGAGTTGGCAAAAAAGTTTATTTCTATGTTCTTCTCTTCTAGGCATATGGCTACACTTCGGGATGAGATTTTTGCTTTTTAGCAAGATCCAAATGAACCACTACACGAGATATGGAAATGCTATAGAACAATAGTTAAGGAATGTCCCAACAATGATATGACGGAGAATAGGATTCAACAAACTTTCTATCGTGGTATTAACACAACCAACCAATGTGTAGTGAATCAAATTGCCAGCGGGAACTTCATGACTATGCCTTATGTGGAGGCATGTGAGATCTTAAATGAAATGGCGGAAACATCATCGGCGTGGAAATCTCGGGCTAATGTTCCACAAGGTGATCCGAACGTGATCCACCATCACAAAGAGTTGTATGACCCTAGGCAAGCCATTGATGAGTTGACTACCACCATGAATCAATTAGCAAAGCCTCAAGTACAACAAGTGCAATATCCTAATCAAGTTAATGCCATGGAGGAAGTGAACATGATGGTGAACAAAAGAATGACCAAGGGTCCCCAAGTGCAACATCGCATGGAGAATTATATGCAAGAGGATAGTGGTTTTGATCAAGATGATTCTTACAATGAACAAGAAGAGGAGGTGCAATATGTGCACAACTTTCAAGGGAAACGAAATAACTTTCAAGGCCTGAACCAACAACAATGGCGACCCCAAAACAAGCAAGGAAATTAGAATTCTAACAACCAAGGAAATTGGAGTGGTAGCAACAATCAAGGGAATTGGCATAAAAACAACAATTAAGGAATTTGGAGTGGCAATAATCAAGGAAATTAGGGGTAACAATCAAGGCGGATGGAATAATAATCAAGGCAATCGGGGGTCAGGTTTTCAAAGGCCCCCGATATATCAACAACCCGCCTCCTTATCCTTCCCATGGTCCAAGTTCTTCAAATAATGATATAGGGCGTATTGAGAACATGTTCAAGCAAATGATGGAAAATAATGCCAATTCGGATTCCCATCTTGGCTCACACAACACATTTATCGCAACTTAGAAGTTCAAATGGGGCAAATATCTCAAGATCTAAATTCTCGTCCTAAGGGGGCACTAACAAGTGACACAGTGGTAAACCCAAAGGATGGAAACAACACGGGGCATTCCATGGACGTTAATACAAGAAGTGGAAGAGGTGAGAATACACCGACCTCAAGTCAAAAGCAACTTGTGGATGATGAGCAACTTGTCCAAGAAGAAGAGGTCCCTAACAATGCGGTGCAATAAAATGATGAAGTTCAAAATTATATTGATGATAGTGTGGAAGAGACTCAAGAGGAGGTGAACCCATCTAGGGATCACATTATTGACATATCGGAGCCGGTAGTGCAAAACGCTAAGGCACCATTGCCTAAGCCTCCACCTCCATACCCTCAAAGACTTGACAAACAAAATGGCGAGAATCAATTCAAGAAGTTCGTTCAAATGATGAAAAGTATCTAATCAATGTGCCATTAGTTGAATCTTTGGAACAAATGCCCGGTTATGCAAAGTTTATGATGGATCTCATGACAAAGAAGCGGTCAATGAATTTAGAAACTATCAAAGTCACTCATCAAGTGAGTGCAATTGTGCATTCAATGGCTCCTAAGTTGGAGGATCCCAGTGCTTTCACGATTCCTTGTACAATTGGAAGTGCCGAGTTTGCTAAATCTCTTTGTGATATTTGGGCAAGTATCAATTTAACCCTATTCGGTTTTCAAGACCTTGGGAATTGTGCAACCAAGACCCACCTCTATGAGATTGCAAGTGGTCGATCGTACTATGAACAGACCTTTAGGAGTGATTGAAGATGTCTTGGTTCGTGTTGATAAATTCATTCTCCTGATGGATTTTGTCATTCTAGATTGTGTAGTTGACTATGAGGTGCCGATTATTCTTGGAAGACTTTTCCTTGCTACAGGGAAGGCTCTTTGTGATGTTGAAGCCAGAGAACTCACCTTCTAGTGGGTGATGAACAAGTGGTTTTCCATGTATGTAAGTTCATGTGGAAACCAAATAGCAACGAGGTGTGCTCTTTTGTGGACTTGGTGACCGATGTTACTGTTGATGATAAGTGCCATAATCAATGTCGGTGATATGTTGGAGTACGTCTTGCTCAACTTTGATGATGACAATATGTATGGCTTCATGGAATGTGTGAACTCTTTGCAAGGAATGGGGTATGCACCCCGAAAATTATCTTTGCATCTTGAAAATAGGACAACTCCTCCTACAAAGCCTTTCACTTAAGAGCCTCCTACCTTAGAGTTGAAGTCATTGCCTCCACATCTCTGGTATGAATTTATTGGCCCTTCTTCAACTTTACTGGTTATTCTTTCCTCTTGTTTGACTAACGTGTAGGTAGATTCTACATTGGTGGTGCTACAAAAGAGGAAGAAGGTTATTGGTGGACATTGGCGGATATTCGGGGGATAAGCCCCGCATTTTGCATGCATAAGATCAACTAGGAGGAAGTCACCAAACCATCTACTGAACATCAATGGAGACTCAATGAGGCTATGCAAGAAGTTTTCAAAAAGGAGATTATCAAATGGTTAGATGCCGGGATTATCTACCCCGTCTCTGAATGTTCGTGGACTTATCCGGTTCATTGTGTCCCGAAGAATGGGGATGACGGTGGTCATTAATGACAAGAATGAGTTAAATCCTACAAGAATGGTGACCGGTTGGAGAGTGTGTATGGACTATCGCAAGATCAGCAAAGTCACAAGGAAGGATCATTTTCCACTTCCTTTCTTTGATCAAATGCTTGATAGATTGGCCAGTCGTGCTTTCTATTGCTTTCTTGATGAGTATTCGAGCTACAACAAAATCCTTATTACTCTAGAGGATCAAGAGAGTACTTTTCCTTCAAGTGGATGCCATTTGGTTTGCGCAATGCACTAGCAACCTTTCAAAGGTGTATGGTGTCTATCTTCATGGACATGGTGGATGACTACCTTGAAGTTTTCATGGATAAATTCTCGGTGGTTGGAGATTCTTATGATGATTGTCTTGCAAATTTAGATAAAGTATTGGCAAGATTGAAGAAACAAATTTGGTGCTCATTTGGGAGAAGTGTCATTTCATGGTCGAGGAAGGCATTGTCCTTGGCCATAAAATCTCAAAGAATGGAACTGAAGTTGGCAAGACATAGATTGAGGTGAATTCTACACTTCCACCTCCATCTTTGGTGAAGGGTGTGTGAAGTTTCTTAGCCTACACGGGGTTTTACCGGCGTTTCATCAAAGATTTTGAGTTAGTAGCTTCTTTGTTTGATTTAATAGATTATTTTTATGTTCTTGTAGATATTAAGTCTTTGGTTTTCTTAATGCCACGATTCTTTCCAAGGGTATTTGTTGTGTGAAATGGGTGACTCGTCCCAACAATGGATGGCATGATAGCCTTCTTAAGGGAATGAGTTCGTTTTTGGTGTTTAGGTAATAATAGTAGTAGCAATGAATAAAAAGACCTAATTAAGTCATGCTTGAAGAGTCAAACATGCTTTAATTGGTAACAACACACTTAACTACATGCTTATGGTTAAAAACAAGGTTTTTGAAATAAATAGCTCTAGTTAGCAACTTTGTGACTCTTGTGTTGACTTTGGCAACCATCGTGTGGTTTAATTGGACCATAGTAATTTTTAAACTTGAATGTGGTCGTTGTGAGCCTTGAATCTGTCCTCTTTAACAATTCGATTGCGTGAGGGGTGAGATGAATTATTTCTAGTCCAAGTATCCGTGCGAAGGGCCTGGAACTTGCTCCGAATGTGTTTCAAGGTGAAATCCTAAGTTTTGCTTGGTTTGAAAAGTGATTGTAGGCCCTCCTTGGCCCGTTGGAGTTTTCTATTGCCGACCAATGTCATTATCCCTACTCAACCCCCTTGAGCCTCAAGCCTTTCTTATTTGATAAAAATGTTACAAGCCTTTACTCGTTTTGTCGTGACCCTGTCTTGGCACCCGAGATTTCCTTAACATTCTTGTGAAACAAATGGATAAATACGTCAGTTTGGGGAAGAGACGAGGATCTTGAAAAATGTATCAAAGCGAAATAAAAGAAAATAAATGATGAGAAGGAAAGGAAAGAAAAGAAAAGAACAAAAAGAAAAATGCAAAAAAGTGAACAAGTGAAAGAGTTGAAGGGATTCAAAGAGAGGTATGATCCCAAACATGGAGAAATCAAAGAGAGAGAAAATAAATGTAATGATCATGAAAGAGTGATGTTACGTCTCTCTACTCTCCCAAGGAAAAGAAAGTGCCTCAAGTAATTGGCAAAGTGTGAGCGAGAAATGAAGAATGGAGTGCTTAAGGAAAGATGTAACTACTCACAGATATTGTATCTAACCCTAATCCAAAAGCCTTCATACATCTCGAAAGAAGTCCTACTTGATTTCAAGCCGAGTGAGCTTACATAAGTGGTGATCTACATGAGGGGCAAGCCTATGGGTTAGACATGAGGGGTTAGACACATACTGTATCTAACCCTAATCCAAAAGCCTTCATTACATCTAAAAAGAAGTCCTACTTGATTCAAAGACAAGTGAGCTTACATAAGTGGTGATCTACATGAGGGGCAAGCCTATGGTACTTGAAGTTGTACTTGCGATATTCTCTTGAAAGAGATGAGTAAACCTTTCATAAATCTTTGGATTGAGTGCTAAATTTATTAAGTGAGCCAGGCAAATGGAAAGTAGAGGAGGAAGATTTTGGAGTCCACCATGACCTACACGATAGAGAAAGAGTCCTTGATGAGTAAAGTCAATTCTTGAAGCTCAAATGTCACATTAGAACTATATGTTCATCAATGTTTAAGTTATCGCCTTGTTGATAATACATATGTAGTGTGGGTAATTGTTGGTCCCAAATGATGTGTGGATGGCTTACCTTTGACTTGCTGAAATAACCATTAACTTTTGGAGGTAGGACCTAATTTATTTGCTTGAGGACAAGAAAAGACTTAAGTTTGGGGAAGTTAATAAGTGGGAATTTTGACTGCTTATTAGCGCATTTTAGCTTTTGTTTTAGTCCAAAATCATTGAATTGTGTTCTTGAAACTAATGAAATTGTGCAAAATTGTAGGAATGCTGGAAGTTAGTCTCCCGAGATAAACTCTGAGTAAAAAAGCAGTAGTCCGAAACACAAGGCAATAAAGGGATCACAAGCACAAATGTGTAGTCCGCAGAAGAAATTGCGGACCGCATAATTCCCTCTGTGGCCGGAAACCAAGAGGAAGAATTTAGCAGAAATGTGCGCAAAGTGCGGACACCACATGAATTGTGCGGCTGCAAAAGCTAGGCCAAGAGTTGAAGATCATAGAGTATGCAAAAATGCCAAGTCCAGGAGCCTCTGTGAATTGCGGACTGCACAAGAATTGTGCGGCCGCAGTCCTAATTGTGCGGACCGCAGAAGATTGCCCCGCGATCGTAATTCAGATATGTGCGACTGCAGAACTCCAGTTTCTTCCAGATGAAGAAATCTGTGGATCGCACAAGGAATTGTGCGGCCGCAGAACCTCCCAAGGGGCATTGTTGTCCAAGATTTCAGCCTTGTATAAATAGACGAGTTTCACAAAATTAGGTCAAGTTTGAACCTCTGAAGTTGCTGTAGCCGTTTTTCTTTACTACTTTAGGATGTTTTACGTTACTTTGGTGTATTTACATTAGATTTAATCATTTTAAGATTCCATTATGAGTTTAATTAGTTTTTCTTCCTTAATTTCTTCAGACCCCATTATGAGTAGCTAGACTTTTACTAGGGTTGTGACCCAACCCTAGTGTGTAAACCTTATGGGTATGGAATTTTGTGATTGTTTATAGTTGGGCTTTGATTATTTTACTTAGTCCATGCTTTAATTGTAGAATTAATAGTTGCACACATTGATTCATGCCTATTTGACTTAGTCGCTACTCGAGAAAGAGGGACGTAGTCTAGGATAAATTCTCTAACAAGGAATTGAGTCAATTAAGATATTAATTAACCCAATTAAAGGGTTCAACCTAGAGATAGTAATAACTTGACTTGATCTCTTATCAATTGTTTTGGGTGATACCCATTTGGTCTTGAGAAAGCCAAATTGGGCAAAACCACTCTCTAACTGAGAGGTATTGAGTGTGAAATTTATAGTTGAGAGCTAAAATACACCCCAATCAACAAAACAAGCATTAAAGTCTTTATCCAATTAGGCAAACACCTAGGTCATGGTCACGACCCTAGGCTTTTTATCCATTAAAAAAACCTTTAAAAAAATTATCTCTAGTCTCCTTTTTTTGTTGCAATCGTTAGATTAACATTACGAATAGAAACAAATCCTTGTTGTGGAAGTAAAATCTAGATAATCTAATTTCTCATTTGAAATATATACCCCTAATTCGCATTACTCTTAGTTGGGTCTCTATTATTGCACACGAACATTTCATATCTCTTTGGAGGCATTCTTTAGACGTGATCAATGACATCAAGGTTGTGTCTGAGAAGATTATCCTTCCAATAAGGCAACTCCAAAAATATACTCTATTTCGTCCAATTATGTGTAACACCCTATCTCAGGAATCTTGAAGGCGGAGGCTCAGTAACTTTACTGATGTTCTGGCCCTCTCCCAAATTTTCTCACCCGAAAGTATTGGAGGTTATCATATTCCACTTTATTATTTTTGAATGCATTTTTCATCCTTCTAAACTCTTGATCATCAGGCAAGAACTGACGATGAAAATCAAACCATGATTGCTTTCAGTCATGTTTCAAAGTGAACGCTTTACCATTTTCAATGCATTAATGACAAGCTAGCTTCCCAGCAGTCATCCACCCAGATAACATGTAACGACCCGACCGGTTGTTTTGAGGTCTAGCACATCGTTCAGCGGTTTGAGGCTGTGAGCAGCTTTGTTTCAGGTATTATGACCTGTGGGAGTGATCGGAATTGATTTTCGGAAAGTTTTTGAGTTGATTTGGAAATAAAATTCTCAATTCGGAAGCCTTATGTTGGAAGAATCAACTAAGATTGGATTTTTGAGAAAATGACCTCCGAATCAGGATTTGAAGGTTCTTGTAGGTTTGTATGATGATTTCAGACTTGGGCGTATGTCCGGATCGGGTTTTGGATAACTCGGGAGCGTTTCAGCATATATTATGGAAGATAGTATTTTAGAAGAATTTCATAAATTTGGGCTATAAGGCATTTCCGTGTGATTGATGCCCGTTTAGGATTCTGAGCCTGGGAATAGCTCCGTATGGTGATTTTGGAGTTGGGAGCGCGATCAGAAGTGAATTTGGATGTCCGAAGGTCATTTTGAAGTCATTTGGCTAAAGATAGAAATTTGGAGGTTTTTGAGAAATCCGACCGGAAGTGGAAATTTTGATATCGAGGTCGGAATGCGAGCAGGTGCGTAATGTCGAATATGACTTGTGTGCAAAATTTGAGGTCAATCGAACGTGATTTGATAGGTTTCGGCATCGGATGTGGAAGTTTGGAATTTCAAATTCATAAAGTTGGGATTTGGGTGCGATTCGTGGTTTCGATGTTGTTTGATGTGATTTGAGACCTCGATCAAGTCCGCATTATGTTTTGGAACAGGTTGGTATAATTGGACAGGGTCCCGGGGGCCTCGGGTGGATTCCGGGTGGTTAACGGATCAAGTTTGAGAGTTTGAAGAAGGCTGAGATTGCTGTCATCTGGTGTGACCGCACCTGCAAGGCTTGGGCCGCAAGTGCGGCTATGGCGCCGCAGGTGCGAAGAGGTGGTGGTCTGGCTTGGAGCGCAGGTGCGACTATATTTCCGCACTTGCGTAGTCACAGATGCGGGCGGTGGGGCGCAGGTGCGAAGTTAGCTTGAGCTGAGGAAAGACGCAGGTGCGCATGTTTGGTCACACCTGCGGAATCGCAGATGCGAGAGTTGGATCGCAGATGCGAAATATGGCCTGGGCAGAATATTTTAAAACCGAGATTGTTGGTCATTTCCTTCCATTTTCTTTTGGTTTGGACGATCTTGGGAGGCTTCAAAGAGAGGATTTCTTCATGGAATGTTAGGTAAGTAATTCCTTCATGTTTCTAAGTTAAATACAAGGTTATTACATGGGATTTTACATGAGGACTTGTAGGAAAATTGGGAAAAATCTTAAAGAAACCTAGAATTTGTAATTGGATTTTTTAACCACAAAATTGAGCATGGAATTTAGAATAAATTATATATTTCAGTTAATAAGGCTATGGGTAGAATATATCTTCGAGAAATTTTAGATTTCAGGCATGTGGGCCTGTAGGCATTTTGGTCAATTCACCGAGCGGAGTTAGGAAAGTATATAATTTGAATTTGTTGTGAGTATTAGGATGAATTTTCATTGCATTGCCCATTATGTGGTAGTTTTGGGGCATTGTGCATCCATGGGAGTCGTCGGAAGGGCTTGGAAGCCGGTAATGGGATTTCAGAGCGAGGTAAGTCTCCTTTCTAACTTTGTGAGGGGGAATTTTCCCCCTAGGTGAACTAATTTAGTATGTGCTATTATCTTTGGGGGCTACGTACGCACAAGGTGACGGGTGTCCGTGCGTAGCTACTATTATGCCATGTCCGGATAGTCTAGGATCCACTAGCATGCCTTATGTGTTGTACCCGTGATCCTGCCTATATTATTTGACTGCTAATATAATCAAAACCATAATTTATATCTAAAGAAGACTAGAGTTCATTTTCTTAATCAGCTTGAAAGATAATTATTTTCCTTAGTGGATATTGTATACTTGATAAGGTGATATTATTGAATATTACTAAACTTGAAAAATGAATTTCGAGAAAGGATTTAAACACTATTTTGTGGTTTTTAAAAAAGAAATTTGTCATTTACTTGAGTATTTGTATTCCCGACGTATTTGGGGTGGACTGTTGATTGTGCATGACTAGATGTGACCGCTTCGCAATTTACATTCCGCGAGTGGAGTGTTATTTCCCCACTCTCTTGGAAACGGGCTGTACGCCACGGCGGATTTAAAATGCACTTATGGTTCGGGCCGTTCGACCCTCGGCAGTGCATATACATGATTATTTTATTGAGAGGTGCACTTATGGTACGGGCCATTCGATCCTTGACAGTCCATAGAGATGATTATTATGACGGCTCAGGCCGGTTGTCCTTATCCCGTATGCCCATGCTAAGTTGTTAAATGTTTCTTTCATGGATTTTGAAGTGATAAGATTTTTGGGGAAAAATAAAGAAGTAATTATTTATTTAAGATATTTGGGGGAAAACAAAGAGGAAATTGTTTTTTTAAGATATTTGGGGGAAAATGAGAAAGTGGTAACAGTTTGTTTACTTCCATTATTTACTTGGATTTCAGTGTCTTATATATTTGCTGCTTTACTACCTTTACATGCCTACCGTGTCATCATATGCTGTTAATAAATTGTTAGACCCTAGTGAGTGTCTAATTCGACCTTTCGTCACTACCTCTCTGAGGTTAGGTGGGCGACTTACTAAGTACACGTTATTTTTGAACTCATGCTACACTTGCTGTGCATTTTTATTGCACAAGTACTTTCGTAGTGACATGGCTTGTTTGGAGATTTAGGCGAGCTGCACCATCCGGAGGCAATCCGCAGTTGACAGAGTCTCCCTCGTACTGTATTTATCTTTATTTTAAATTCTTTTTCCAATTTGTATTTCAGACAAGCTTTGTGATGATTGTATAAATTCTTAGAAATTGCTCATGTACTCGTGACACCGAGTTCTGGGGTGTGTTTGGGGTATAATTGCTAAACTGGAATATTTAAACCATTGCATTTACTTGACGGATTTTATTTAGTTATTATATAATAAAGTGAAAGGAAATGATTTTCATAAATGTTAAAATATGAATTTATCTCGACTAATTAATGATATGCTTGCCTGACAATGGTGTCCAGCGCCATCACGACCTTCGAGACTTTAGGTCGTGAAAACATGGTATCAGAGCGCTAGGTTCCTGTAGGTCTCACGAGTCCTGAGAAAGTCTAGTAGAGTCTTGCGGATCGATACAGACATGTCTGTACTTATCTTCGAGAGGCTACAGGGCTGTTAGGGGTACTTCCCTTCTTGATTCCTCATCATGCGATTTGATTCCTTTAAGGCTTGTGACTAATTTTATTCCTACTCAATCTTAAGCGTCACGAAGCGCTTGCCATGAATCGGGAATTTGAGGAATTGATATGGTGCGAGATGTTTTCCATGCGTAGTTGGTTGGGGCGGTTGTTACTGCCCTGCAGAAGAATATTATGTTGTTTGAGCTCGGTTGCTGTGTTTCTGAGAACTTGGAGGCATTTGGATTATGAATGGCCAGGTTTTGGATTGATAAAGTAGTAAGACTTGGTGTTTCAAGTAAGGTGGAGTATTCACCTGTGACGTGTTATCGTCGTCCTTGATCGAATGGAATGTGTTAAGTTCGTCAGTGTCATGGTTTCTTCGGGTGCATGGGGCCAGAGTATGGTGAAGGAGTAATGAAGAATGCGGTTGGCAGAGAATGATATTGAATTGAGGCTAGGCGGTGGTTCCATTTCTAGGAAGCCAGGTGGAAGAAGCGGAAGTCAAGCAGTCGCAAAGTGGGGGAGCGGCAACATAGCTTGAAGTTTGAAGATATTGACGCACATTTAAGGGATTTCCATGAGGAGCGGACGGACTAGTAAAGTTGGTGAATGAAGCAGGGCGCGGGATGGGGGTATTGATGTCGCAAGAGAGCGTGCATCCCAGTGTCGTTGGAAGGTGTATGTGGGTGATTTTCACAGGTGGGTTATCTCCTGTGAATAGGTTCGCGACGGCATGGTTGGCAAGTTTCTGTGAGGGATTCTAGTGGCTATTTGGTAGGAGGCTGAATGTGTGAACAATGTTAGAGAATTTGAGTATTTAGGGAGTGTTGGCAAGAGAATTTGGAAGGATTGGACGGATTGGTTGAGCAAGATCATGTCAACAAAGGAGAAAGGATCTCGTCAGGGTCTAGACTGGTGCAATGAGTGGCTTCAGGCTAAGTGGGGGAGTCCCACCATCAGCAGTTGGGTTGAGGATTCTCGGCATGTCGGCAAGTTATCACAACTAAGGGAAAGGAGAAAAATGGTGATTTTGCGTGGTATTTGATGAATGTGTG
Organism: Nicotiana knightiana; assembly: GCA_005239525.1. Taxonomy (NCBI): domain Eukaryota; kingdom Viridiplantae; phylum Streptophyta; class Magnoliopsida; order Solanales; family Solanaceae; genus Nicotiana; species Nicotiana knightiana. The sequence goes on from ML431668.1 coordinate 71,803, forward strand.
AAAAAGTTGGCCCCGTCGGACCAGGGTTAGGCTTTGGAAGATTCAGAATTGATGCTTAAGGCATAGGCGAGTTGTAAGGATAGTGACTCGGTCACGCGTCTCATTGAAAAAAGTGTTCATGTGCTAAGAGAGCTTTGGAGTTGATTGTATTCGGGACCAGTCAGAGTGGGTGACTCTCAATAGTGGTCCTGGTGAATTCAAAAGTAAGGAATGAAACATCTAAGGGCTTCAGGCAGCAGTATGATCGAGAATCGAGCTTTTGCAGAGTAATTTCTGAGAAAAAGAAAGATGGTTGGAGTGTTTTATGATATTTTTCGGCATGCAGGATAGTATTGGAGGGGTGCGAGAAATAAACTTTGGGTTTTAGAAAGACTATCAAGAGGGTACAAGACAGGTTACGAGATTTAGGCAGCATGGTCTCAAGAATCAAGGTCACTCGGGATGAGTGAGGGTTGAGTTTGCTATGAGTTGAAGGAAGTTGCTATTATTCATGAGGTAATTGAAGATGATTAAAAGAAGATAGATTGATTAGCCATGGTTGAAATGGCACATGTACGGTAGCGATTAGTTCCTTTGATGTGATTAAGTTATGCATGTGGTTTGTGCCGGTGTGTGCGGGGATTGACGGCCATCGTAATGGATTTCATGTGGGAGAATTTGAGTGCTATGGCCTGTCAGGTATAGGCGGATCCCGGAAGGGTTATGGTGGTATATACCACTACTTAAGGATTTGCATGTTGGGTGATTGTGAGAATTTACTCGTGTGTTGAGATGGTACTCTTGAATTGAGTTAAGTAAAAGGTCTCCATATGATGAAGTGTTCACCCTATTGGTGGTTCAAAAGTTATGATGGAATTCTTGTGCTACCTCATATTGGCATGTTAGGTGCGGTAAGCAGTATGTAACTGGGAGTAAGAATCGAGATTTGCGGTTCGGTAGCAAGAAAAAGTGATTTGGAAGTTCAGAGTAAGCTGGTGTTATCTTCAGTGTCACCTGAGATCGATATTCGGTGGAAGAGGCTTTATACCCTGGTTATGGGTTCTTGATTTGTCTTACAACGTTAGTATGGCCAGTGGTGGATATGCAGACTTGTTACCTGGTGTGGAAGGTCGTGGGAGCGTAACCACGAGAAGATTGTATAAGTGTGACATATAGTCACCTGATAGATTGAAGATGTGAACCAAGTATAAGAGGTGAAATATTGTTTATTTGAGAGTCTATGCCTGGAAGGCATTTGGTCCATTTGGTTGTGGATTGTGGGGTGGTTGCCCCAGCTATGATGATTGTTCTTGCGTATTGTGAGGGGACATGGGTTAATATGGACCCAGGTGAGGCTATTAGCCTAGTTTGGTGCGAGAAAGGTAGACTCTATGTTTGTGGGTGGATTTAAATATGATTATGGGCTTCATGCGAGGCAGATATGTTCATTTCAGTATAGCGCTCCTCAAGGAGGGGTGTTGGGATATCAGGTGTTGTCCCGTCTTCGTCAAATTCAGGTAATATTGATTTTGCCTTGTGAGTTGTGAAATGGATTGATAATTTTGTATGCATTGAGGTCTCGCGTAGTGGTGATGTTATGTGAGCAGGATAGCTCTTGAGATCCAGAGTATATATATATATATCGCACCTCAGTCGTGCTTGAGTTTTGCACTTATCAGTCTCCCCAGGATGGTATTATGCATTTAGCGTGCTTGTGACCGATATTCGGTAATGTGTAATAGTGAGCAATTCAGCTCAGTGTATATTTCCTTATGTGAGTTTTATGATGGGATCGGGTGGCACGCCGCCACGGGTATGTTATTTGGATCGGGTTGCATGCCGCAACAGTGTGATGATGAGAAGGGTTGATATATATATATATATATATTTTTTTTTTTTCTTATATTTTACTTCCTATTTTCTGAGAAAAGTTCATATCAATTGCGCGAGTTGAATAGTCCCTTCCTGCGTCATTTCTTATCTATCGTGTTCGAGTTATGGCCTATTGGCGCGATGTGGTATCATGTGAGGCTGTTGGTCATGTTTGGGGTGATTTGTTGTCTGAGCAGTTCATACTGGGTGAGACAAGACTATCGGATCAGGGATTAGTGAGATAAGGTTATTTGAAGTGTATATTACAAAATAAATACCATTATTCAGGTTCATAATGAGGTGATGATTCTAGTCAAGATGAGGTATTCAATCATTTGTTAACTCTACAGTTGGGTATGAATTCTACACATCTCCTCCGTTGTGGTGGTATCGTCAGCATTATAGCAGGATGTACGTATATATATCATGAGGTGCATTGGGAGCGTCAGATTCGTGGAATTTTGGCTATTTAGGTTCAGGGAGTGTCGTTGTGGTCAGAAGATCAGTTATGCGATGCATGGTGCTGATTCGGCAAAGACATGTAGTCATGTTCTGGTATGCCGTGTGGTAGTTGATACGGTGTTTATATATTGGAACTAGGCCTGGCAGAGAATTTCAAGTGTTGGACTAGGTTCTGGGCTTATTATATGGATAAAAGAAGAAATCTTTAGATTTGATCAAGCTAATGTGCTCAACTGGGTTGTGGTAGCACGGGCAAGTGCACGATGTGTTAAGCAGTGATTTCAGATAACTCCAGAGCAGTTCTTGGCACGTTCAAGGACGAACGTCTGTTTAAGTAGGGGAGAATGTAACGACCCGAACAGTCATTTTGAGCTCTAGCAAGTCGTTCAGCGGTTTGAGAACGTGAGCAGGTTCGTTTAAGGCATTATGACCCGTGGGAGTGGTCGGAATTGAATTTCGGGAAGTTTAGAGTTGATTTGGAAAGAAAATTCTCAATTCGGAAGCCTTAAGTTGGAAGAATCAACTAAGATTGGAATTTTGAGTAAACGACCTCCAAATAAGGATTTAAAGGTTCCTACAGGTTTGTATGATGATTTCGGACTTGGGAATTTGTCCGGATCCGGTTTTGGATAACCCGGGAGCGTTTCTGCGTATATTATGGAAGATAGCATTTTAGAAGAATTTCATAAATTTGGGCTGTAAGGCATTTCAGTGTGATTGATTCCTGTTTAGGATTCCGAGCCTGGGAATAGCTCCGTATGGTGATTATGGAGTTGGGAGCGCGATCAGAAGTGAATTTGGATGTCCGTAGGTTATTTTGAAGTCATTTGGCTAAAGATAGAAATTTGAAGGTTTTTGAGAAATCCGACCGAAAGTGGAATTTTGATATCGAGATCGGAATGCGAGCAAGTCCGTAATGTCGAATATGACTTGTGTGCAAATCAATCGTACGTGATTTGATAGGTTTCGGCATCGGATGTGGAAGTTCGGAATTTCAAGTTCATAAAGTTGGGATTTGGGTGCTATTCTTGGTTTCGATGTTGTTTGATGTGATTTGAGGCCTCGAGCAAGTCTGCATTATGTTTTGGAACAGGTTGGTATAATTGGAGGGGGTCCCGGGAGCCTCAGGTGGATTTCGGGTGTTTAACGGATCAAGTTTGAGAGTTTGGAGAAGGCTGAGGTTTCTGTCATCTAGTGTGACCGCACCTGCGATGCTTAGGCCGCAGGTGCGAGGCCGCATGTGCGGCTATGGCGCCGCAGGTGCGAAGAGATGGTGGTCTGGCTTGGAGAGCAGGTGGCGATGATATTTTCGCACCTGAGTAGTCGCAGATGCGGGCTGTGGGGCGCAGGTGCGAAGTTAGCTTGAGCTGAGGAAAGCCGCAGGTACGGATGTTCGGTCGCACCTACGGAATCGCATGTACAAGAGTTGGATCGCAGGTACGAAATATGGCCTGGGCAGAATGTTCGAGATTGTTGGTCATTCCCTTCCATTTTCTTTTTGTTTGGATGATTTTGGGAGGCTTCAAAGAGAATATTTCTTCATGCAATGTTAGGCAAGTAATTCCTTCACGTTTCTAAGTTAAATACAAGGTTATTACATGGGATTTTACATGAGGACTTGTAGGAAAATTGGGAAAACTCTTAAAGAAACCTAGAATTTGTAATTGGATTTTTTAACCACGAAATTGAGCATGGAATTTAGAATAAATTGTATATTTGATTTAATAAGGCTATGGGTAGAATATATCTTCGAGAAATTTTAGATTCCGGGCACGTGGACCCCAGGGCATTTTTGTCAATTCACCGAGCGGAGTTAGGAAAGTATATAATTTGAGTTTGTTGTGAGTATTAGGATGAATTTTCATTGTTTTGCCCGTTATGTGGTAGTTTTGGGGCGTTGTGCATCCATGGGAGTCGTCAGAAGGGCTTGGAAGCCGGTTATGGGACTTCAGAGCGAGATAAGTCTCCTTTCTAACTTTGTGAGGAGGAATTTTCCCCCTAGGTGAACTAATTTAGTATGTGCTATTATCTTCAGGGGCTACGTACGCACGAGGTGATGGGAGTCCGTGCGTAGCTACTATTATGCAATGTCCGGGTAGTCTAGGATCCACTAGCATGCCTTATGTGTTGTACCCGTGATGCTGCCTGTATTATTTGACTGCTAATATAATCGAAACCGTAATTTAATATCTAAAGAAGACTAGAGTTCATTTTCTTAACCAGCTGGAAAGAGAATTATTTTCCTCAGTGGATAATTGTATACTTGCTAAGGTGATATTATTGAATATTACTAGACTTGGAAAATGAATTTCGAGAAAGGATTTAAACACTATTTTGTGGTTTTTAAAAGAGAAATCTGTTATTTACTTGAGTATTTGTTTTCCCGACGTATTCGGGGTGGACTATTGATTGTGCATGACTGCATGTGACCGCTTCGCAATTTACATTCCGCGAGCTGAGTGTTATTTCCCCCACTCTCATGGGAACGGGCCGTACGCCACATCAGATTTAAAATGCACTTATGGTTCGGGCCGTTCGACCCTCGGTAGTGCATAGACATAATTATTTTATTGAGAGGTGCACTTATGGTACGGGCCGTTCGATCCTCGATAGTGCACAAAGATAATTATTATGACGGCTCAGGCCGATTGTCCTTATCCCGTATGCGCATGCTAAGTTCTTAAATGTTTCTTTCATGGATTTCGAAGTGATAAGATTTTTGGGCAAAAATAAAGAATGAATTATTTATTTAAGATATTTGGGGGAAAACAAAGAGGAAATTGTTTATTTAAGATATTTGGGGGAAAATGAGAAAGTGGTAACTGTTTGTTTACTTCCAGTATTTACTTGGATTTCAGTGTCTTATATATTTGCTGCTTTACTACCTTTACATGCCTACCGTGTTTCATCATATGATGTTAAATAAATTGTTGGACCCTAGTGAGTGTCTAATTCGACCTCTCGTCACTACCTCTCTGAGGTTAGGCGGGCGACTTACTGAGTACACGATGTTTTTGTACTCATGCTACACTTGCTGTGCATTTTTATTGCACAGGTACTTTCATAGTGACATGGCTAGTTTGGAGTGCATCCCAAAAGCATCCGCAACCATACCATGAATTCTAGAATCTTGATTTCTATTCTCCACCGACCTACTATTTTCACCAAGAACCATCTTATAAAATATTTCACGGCTACCATAGATCTCTCCATGATTAGTCCCCACAAAGTAATTCTCTATAAACCCCTTCCTATAAAGATGAAGCTTAACTTCCTCCGATTTTTAAACTTCACACAATCGCAATTGACACAATGGCACCTAATTACTCCTTCAATTTGGTATGATGAAAGTTACATTGCATGTCTAACAAAGTCATCAACCCCTTCTACAAAATCCTTCCTCAATCCCTTCCGATTAGGATAATTCCTATTTTACATCCAAGTACGATGTTCCATCTATACAAATAAAACAAAAAATTTGAGATATTTCCATAAGTATTATAACTACTTAACTTATTCTATAATTATAAATTAATTATACCCTTTTTAGGTAATTAAGATAATTAATTTTTTCTAATTACACCCAAATTAAATTATAGTGAATATAACTAATTATTATTCATCAATTTAAACATAGACTATACGTTCAATTCATACCCAAAAGGTTCAACACTTATCCCTAAAGTTCAATTCATATCCAAAAAGTTCAACCATTACCCCTAAAAGTTCAATTCATATCTTAAAAGTTCAATCCATACCCTAAACAATTCAATTAACCTCATAAAACATAAGCTCTACCCAAAAAGTCCAACACTTACCCCTAAAAATTCAATTTATACCCTAAAAGTTCAATTCACAAGAACAAATCCTAAAAACTCAATTCAATTCAAAGTAAACATTCAATTCCTAACTAAACTACTCAAGTCAATACAAACTTAAACATTCAATTTACACCCTAGGTAATCAATTCAATTCAATTCAATTCAATTCAATTGTAACATGACATAAACCCTAAATTTCAATAAAATTCAATTAAACAATCAATTTAAATAATAATAAACTAATTAGAAAAATATTAAAATTATATAAACAATGTAAGTTCAAATCGAAACCTGAAATTTTTAGGAGGTGGAGAAGGAAGGGCAGTGAAGGTAGTAGCAGCGGCATGGGCAGTGCCGGTGCAGGCAGTGGTAATGCGAGGCAGTGGAGACGTGGGGTGGGGAATGGGATTTGTGTGAATAGAGAAGGAGTGGGGGAAGGTTGTGTGTGTGAGGGAGAACAGAGTGGAGAGTTAAAAATTTTTGAGAAGAGAAACAAAGAAATGAGGGGGAAACTATACATTTCAGATATGGAGCTGAGATTGGGGGAGCTGAGATTTTGTTCATTGCGTTCGCGAAGAAGAGGACGCGAACGCGAAGAGTTGTTTGGTGGAACTGAGATTTTGTTCATCGCGTTCGCGAAGAAGAGGACGCGAACGCGGAGCTCTGATTGAGGTAGTCGACGTGTTCGCATTCAAGGGCACGCGTTCGCGAAGAAGAATGAGGGATTGGGGACCCCCAGGGTTTTTTGGCCTATGCGTTCGCGTGTCAGGGGACGCGTTTGCGAAGGCCTGGGGAGGCAGTGCTTCGCGGTTGCCGGCTCGAGGTCGCGTCCGCATAGTGTAAATTATAGGCCTGGAAATTGTTCTATGCGAACGCGGTCCTAGTGACGCGTTCGCGAAGAAGGAATTAGTATAGCTGGACAGAATGTTTAAAAGGCCTGGGGTGCGAATTTGGCTAATTTTCCTCCATTGTTGCATGCGAGTTGAGGGCTATTTGAGAGGGATTTGAAGGGAAATCAAGGAGAATAATTTGGAGGTAAGATTTTCAACTTCATAACACGTTTTTATGTCAATTCCTAATTGATTAAACCACAAAATTCTGGAAATTAAACTAAGTTGGGGAAGAAGGGTGCATGAGAAATTTGTTTTTCTTTTGAGGATTTGAGTGGGAAATTGTGGTCCGATTTTGGTGTTCTTGGTATGTATAGAATCGTGGGAGGACGAGGTTTCTAACGATGTAAAAATTATTGAATTTCGAGATGTGGGCTCGGGGCTCAAGTTTTGCCGAATTTCGAGATTTTTGATTAAATTGATAATTTTTGATTAGGTTGTGGTCCTTGAGTATATATTAATGATGTTGAACTGGTTTTGTCTAGATTCGGAGTAATCGGGAGCCAATTTGAGGGGCAAAGGCATAGCGGACTAGTGTCGCGGCCTGGTAGAGGTAAGTAATGGTCTTAAATCTTGTCTTGAGGGTATGGAACCCCGGACTCCATTATTTTCTAACTGAATTTGGAATGGCGCACATGTCGGATGACGAATGTGGCGCATACTGATTTTTGGATTGGACTAGGTCCTCTTTGCGGCAACTAATGAGTTGCATATTTACTCAAAATCTTATGTTAAGTTATATTCGAAAGATTTGTGAAATATTTGGGCTGTAAGCCGTGTTTGGGGCCTCGTGTCAATCTGTTTAGACCCTTTTGAGGGCGTTTTACTGTTGTTTTCTTCACTACCTGTTGAGGATTTTAGTCAGCATCATTGTGCATAAAGTTTTATTTGAAACTCAGCTTGATTGACACTACATGAGCATTAAAATGATGTTTTCGGGTCGAGTACCCCGTTCTATTACTTCGCCCGAGGGGCTTTTCGAGTGGTTCCACCGAGTGTGGCCGAGGGCCAAGAGTGATGGTGAGGTGCTGAGTGATATTAGTGCTTGGGCTGAAGGAGCCCCTCCGGAGTCTGTACACACCCCTAGTGAGCGCACCGAGTGCGAGTGATTGAGTGATTGGGAGGCATGAGTGGCTGTGAGGTGCTGAGTGATTGTGAGGTGCTGAGGAATTGTGAGGCATGCCCGAGGGGCTGATTATGAAACATGTTTTTTCCCGAGGGGCTACTTATGATTTTACTACATTCATTTGCATACCAAATCCTTGTTTTAAAGTTGTTAAAAATGTGCATTNTTTACTACATTCGTTGCATACCAAATCCTTATTTTAAAGTTGTTAAAAATGTGCATTGTTTTAAGGACTTTTGTGAAGTTGATTTATAAGGCGTGACGATTTCGTATATCTATGTATACTATTGGAAAGTAAGGTTGTGTATATTGTGACTTGATGACATTGATTTTTATGTGATTCCTTGCTACTTAGACTTGATTTATTTCCATTACTACTGAGTTGGCGTACTCACATTACTCCCTGCACCTCTGTGTGCAGATTTAGGAGCAGATATCGAGCGTTAGCTTTTATATATATATCGCAGCGGAGCCGGACCGTGGGGATATAGAGGTAGCTATTTAGCTTCGCAACATCTCTGCTTTCCCTTCATGTTGTATTTAGCTTTGATTCGGAGTTTTGTATCATAATAATTTATTTTGGCTTATTTCACTAGATGCTCAGACATGTTGGCTCTGGGTTTTGGGGATGGCAGTACTGTATATAAAATTTACCTATTATATTAAGAACTTTCAATATATTTTTATGAATTTCTTGAAACTTAAATGGGATTTTCAAAAGGAAATGTGAACACGCGGTAGTCGGCTAGCGTCGTTCCACGATAGGTGCCATCACGGCCAATTAGGATTTGGGGTCGTGACAGTTTGGTATCAGAGCCATAGGTTACATAGGACTCGACGGTCATGAGCAGGTTTAGTAGAGTCTTGCGGATCGGTACAGAGACGTCTGTACTTATCTTCGTGAGGCTGCCGAACTTTTAGGAAACAATCCATCTTTCTTGAACTCTTTCGTGGTGATCTATTGATTCTTGAAATCTGAACTTATGTTGCTTCATTCTCTCACAGATGGTGAGGAAACGACATACCGATCAGAGTGGCCAGTCACCGGCTAGACCAGCGAGAGGTCGAGGCCGCGGTCGAGGTCGTGGTAGGGGTAGGGGGCCATCCCGCGCACCAGCCAGGGCAGTACCTCAGGATCCCCCTATTGATCATGATCAGGTTCCCGCCGATGGTGTCCCAGCGGGACAGGCTCAGGCACCAGCAGTGCCTATGGTTATTCCGGGTCTTCAGGAGGCCCTGTCTCAGATATTGTCAGTATGCACTGGTTTGGCTCAGGCCATTGCCATGTCTTCTTCTGCCACCACAGCTCAGGTCGGGGGAGGCAATCAGACTCCAGCTGTCCTGGCACATGAGCAGGCTGCACATGGTATTCAGGCACCGAGAGCATCCCCTGCTCAGCCAGCTGCTCCGGTTCAGGATTATGTGGTCTTTGCTATGCCTGAGGACGAGCAACACAGGTTGGAGAGGTTCAGGAGACTTCAGCCTCTAACTTTCAGCGGTATAGAGGGCGAGCATGCCCAGGGATTTCTAGATAGGTGCTAGAGGATACTGCACACCACGGGTATTCTGGAGACCAGTGGGGTCTCGTTTGTTACCTTTCCGTTTTCGGGTGCAGCCTTTACTTGGTGGGGGTCTTTCGAGAGGCGTATACCGGTTGGTTCAGCACCTCTTACTTGGCAACAGTTCTCCACGATCTTTTTGGAGAAGTATGTTCCTCAGTCCCACAGAGAGGAGCAGCGTAGGCAGTTTGAGCAACTGCGCCAGAGAGAGTTATCAATCACTCAGTACGAGATGAGATTTTCCAAGTTGGCTAGGCATGCTTCTCAGGTTATCCCTACTGATAGGGAGAAGGTGAGGAGGTTCGTAGATGGTCTTTCTTATTTGCTTCGGTTGTTTATGACTCGAGAGAGAGTATCGGGTGCTTCATTCGAGCAGATTGTTGACATAGCTCGAGATATTGAGTCTGTTCGCCACCAGGAGTGGAAGGAGAGGGAGGTCAAGAGGCCTCGTGGTTCGGGAAGTTCCAGTGGTGCTCCCTTCAGGGGACAGTTTCAGTAGGGTAGGGGCCATTCATTCAGGCCTCCTCGGTCAGGCCGCCCACTTATAGTGGTGCATCTTCGGGGCAGGGTCCCCGTGGTTCTCATGCAGGCTGTACTTCATTTGGTGCCCTCCCAGCTCAGAGTGCAGCTCGAGCACCTCCAGTTCAGGGTTCATCTATTAAGGAGTCTTCCAGTGGCCGTGCAGGTGCTAGGGTTTTCTATCAGTCTCCGCCTCCAGCTCCAGGTAGTGTTTTGAGTGCGGAGAGTTCGGGCACGGGTGGAGGCAGTGTCCTCGCTGTTTCGGTGGATCTTCTCAGCAGAGGGGCCAGCCCTCGACTTCAGCTCCAGTCACTTCACCATCCGCCCAGGCAGCTAGGGGTGGTGGTCAGTCAGCCAGAGGACGCCCTAGAGGGGGAGGTCGAGCAGGGGGAGGTCAGGCTCGTATGTATGTATTTCCAGCCATGCCGGATGCTATGGCCTCAGATGCCGTGATTGTAGGTATTGTTTCAGTATTTTGCCGTGATGCCTTGGCTTTATTTGACCCTGGTTCCACATATTCGTATGTTTCTTCATATTTTGCCGGTTTTTTGGATGTGCCCCGTGAGTCTCCGGTCACCTCTGTTCATGTGTCGACTCCGGTGGGAGATACTGTTGTTGTGGACCGCGTGTATTAGTCATGCATGATATCTATTGGGGGTTTGGAGACCCGAGTAGACCTAGTGTTACTCAGCATGGTCGATTTTGACGTGATTTTGGGCATGGATTGGTTATCTCCGTGCCATGCTGTTCTTGATTGTCACGCTAAGACCGTGACCTTAGCTATGCCAGGGTGTCCGAGGGTTGAGTGGAGAGGTTCTTCTGAGTATATGCCTAGCAGGGTGATTTCTTACCCGAAGGCTCGACACATGGTTAAAAAGGGGTGTTTATCTTATTTGGCCTTTGTGAGGGATGTCGGTGGTGAGTCTCCCGCTATTGATTCAGTTCTTGTGGTCCGTGATTTTCCAGATGTGTTTCCTGCAGACGTGCCAGGCATGCCACCTGACATGGATATTGATTTTGGTATTGACCTGGTGCCAGGCACTCAGCCTATTTCTATTCCACCATATCGTATGGTGCCAACGGAGCTAAAAGAATTGAAGGAGCAGCGTCAGGAGCTCCTGGATAAGGGGTTCATTCGGCCTAGTGTGTCACCTTGGGGTGCACCGGTGTTGTTCGTTAAGAAAAAGGATGGGTCCATGCGTATGTGTATTGACTATCGACAGTTGAATAGGGTTACGATGAAGAACCGGTATCCCTTGCCCCGTATTGATGATTTGTTTGACCAGCTTCAGGGAGCCAGAGTATTTTCCAAGATTGATTTGAGATCTGGGTACCATCAGTTGAGGATTCGGGATTCTGATATCCCGAAGACTGCTTTCAGGACCAGGTATGGTCATTATGAGTTCTTGGTTATGTCGTTTGGGCTGACCAATGCCCCAGCTACGTTCATGCAATTGATGAACAACGTGTTTCAGACTTATCTTGATTCCTTCATCATTGTGTTCATTTATGACATGTTTATTCTCGTAGCCAGGAAGAGCATGCTCAGCATTTGAGAGTTGTGTTACAGAGATTGAGGGAGGAGAAGCTTTATGCGAAATTCTCCAAGTGTGAGTTTTGGCTGGGATAGGTAGATTTCTTGGGGCACGTGGTGTCCAGTGAGGGGATTCAGGTTGATCCAAAGAAGATAGAGGCGGTGCAGAGTTGGCCCAGACCGTCCTCAGCTACAGAGATTAAGAGTTTCGTTGGTTTGGCGGGATATTACCGTCGCTTTGTGGAGGGATTCTCTTCAATAGCTTTGCCTTTGACCAGATTGACCCAGAAGAGTGCTCTATTCAGATGGTATGATGAGTGTGAGGAGAGCTTTCAGAAGCTCAAATCGGCATTTACTACAGCTCCAGTACTAGTTTTTCCTGCTGGTTCGGGTTCTTACACAATTTATTGTGATGCTTCTAGAGTTGGCTTGGGAGCGGTATTGATGCATGACGGTAGGGTGATTGCCTACGCGTCCAGACAGTTGAAGGTGCACGAGAAGAATTATCTAGTGTATGATCTTGAGTTAGCTGCCATTGTTCATGCCTTGAAGATTTGGCGGCATTATCTGTATGAAGTGCAGTGTGATATTTTCACTGGTCATCAAAGTTTGCAGTATCTGCTGAGGCAGAAGGACTTGAATTTGCGTCAGAGCTCCTCAAGGATTATGACCTCACTATCTTATATCATCCGGGGAAGGCCAATGTAGTGGCCGATGCCTTGAGTCGCAGAGCATAGAGTTTGGGGAGTTTAGCTTACCTTCCAGTAGCAGAGCGTCCATTAGCTCTTGATGTTCAGGCCTTAGCAGGTCATTGGATCTATCAGAACCCTGCGGGTGTTGGCTTGTGTAGCCTCCAGGACGCCAGTATGATGATCCATATTTGCTTGTTCTTCAGGAAATGGTACGTCGCGATGATGCCAGAGATGTGGTTATTGGTGATGATGGGTTCATGAGGATGCAAGGCCGGATTTGCATGCCCAATGTAGATGGACTTCGAGGTTTGATTCTAGTAGAGGCTCATAGTTCGCGGTATTCCATCCATCCGGGTGCCGCAAAGATGTATCAGGATTTGAGGCAGCATTATTGGTGGAGGAGAATGAAGAAGGATGTTGTGGAGTTTGTGGCTCAGTGTCTCAACTGTCATCAAGGTCAAGTATGACCACCAGAGACCGAGTGGATTGCTTCAGAGGTTTGATATTCTGGAGTGGAAGTGGGTAGGTTCGATGCTATATGGGTTATTATGGATCGGCTGACCAAGTCCGCGCACTTTATATCAGTGAGATTGTCCGCTTGCATGAGGTTCCAGTTTCTATCATTTCCGACAGAGGCATTCAGTTCACGTCCCAGTTTTGGAGAGCCGTGCAGAGAGAGTTGGGTACTCAGGTTGAGTTGAGCATAGCGTTTCATCCTAAGACCGACGGGCAGTCGGAGCGTACCATTCAGATTTTAGAGGACATGTTGTGTGCTCGTGTGATTGACTTTGGTGGTTCATGGGATCAGTTTCTGCCACTAGCGGAGTTTGCATATAATAACAACTATCAGTCAAGTATTCAGATGGCTCCGTATGAGGCCTTGTATGGTAGGAGGTGTAAATCTCCAGTTGGTTGGTTTGAGCCGGGCGAGGCTAGGCTATTGGGCACAGACTTGGTTCGGGATGCTCTGAGTAAGGCAAAGTTGATTTAGGAGAGGCTTCACACGGCGCAGTCTAGGGAGAAGAGTTATGCGGACCAGAAGGTCCGAGGTGTGTCTTTCATGGCTGGGGATATGGTGTTGCTGAAGGTATCACCCATGAAGGGTGTTATGAGATTCGGGAAGAGAGGAAAGCTGCGTCCCAGGTTCATTGGACCATTTGAGGTACTTCAGAGGGTTGGGGAGGTGGCCTATAGGCTTGCTGTGCCTCCCATTTTATCGAGTATTCATCCAGTATTCCATGTTTCGGTGCTCCGGAAGTATGTCGGTGACCCTTCCCATGTTTTGGACTTCAGCACGATTCAGCTAGAGGGTGATATGTCATATGAGGTAGAGCCAGTGAATATTTTGGGTCTTCAGGTCAGGAAGCTGAGGTCTAAGGATATAACTTCAGTGAAGGTTCAGTGGAGAGGTCAGTCGGTGGAGGATGCCACCTGGGAGACCGAGCGGGAGATGCGGGACAAATATCCTCACTTATTT